>WMED01006789.1:0-18154 GCA_019650415.1 Pipa parva
CTATCTATCTATCTATCAGGCAGCTGACCTACTTCCAAGGACATTATCCACATTGTTAGAGAGCAGGTTAGTCATCACTAGAGAAAGTGACAGCTATTTGTGTTATATCAGGTAACAGAAACTCCTCATTCACCTAGAGACATTTTCTACAATTCACCCAAGTGACACTTTTCTAAAAGCAGTACGTTACTGGTCTTGCAGAGAAACTTTGCACTTAAACAGGCTTCACAATTTATAAACAGTAATTTCAATTGTATGTGCAAACTTTGCAGCGTACATGGGAATTCATCAGCATGGCAAACATTTCAGAGGTGACAGATGATTGGTTGTTATGGGTTACTAGACTTCAGAAAAGATTGTCTTGTTGGTGAGATAATCTAATAGTTTTTATGAGAATGAATAAATAACAATTGGTCTATCTAGTTTGTTAATGTTTATTTTCTTTTAGATACTCAAAATTGTCTTGTATCTTCTCCATATTTGTTTGTCACGTATAAAATGACTATTCCACTTCTTTCTCACTAGGAAGTAGTGCTAAGAGTTACCTTTTAAGTTTATTGCAGTTCAGTTTTGCAAATGGGCGCATTTTGGCAAGTTTGAGCTACCAGAAAGCTGAAATGGATGTTTCAGGGAATAAAAACCTGACACACCTTGCTTTCCTCTAGATCAGTGGTTATCAACCTACCTTTGGCTGTGACCGCAATGACATAATCACACCAAGGCGTATCTGTATGTGGGTGGACCCGCATCCCTCAAAGGGATCGCAACCTGGTTGAGAGCAGCTACTCTAGATATATAGAAGCAGACTACATATTTTGCATTGTCATTGACATCAGCAATATCTAAACAAAATAAATAAAAAAAATATTATTCTTATTATTATTCCTTGAACATGTATATTTTGTGGCCAGTTGGCAGTAGTATTGCATAGAGATCCTTGCTAAATGTATAAGCAGAAAACAAATGTTTAACACTACCTTCAGTTTTGACCCTAAGACCTTAGTGCAGTACACCAGCTGTCATCCCTTGTGATACTGGATAAGTCACCTAATCTCCTGTTGTCTCAGCCTGAGAGTAGTATTAGAAAGTATAAGTTTACTAAACGTACAGTGGATAGTTTGCGTAAACTATTTTGCATGATTCCCTTATGATGATTCCATTTAATACCAATTATAATATTTCTTATATACAATAGAATAAAAGATTGAAAAAAAAACCTCTGCTAGAGTTTGTGACATCACTGAGAACCTTCTTAATCCTAAGGCTCCATTTAGATTTATCAGAAGAGGCAAATTCAAGAATTGTGCTGTTTTTTTCTTCTACCTGTATCTGTGGGTCTTAGAAGTGATAATGCAGAGGATAACCCAAGTTTATTTCTTACAACAAGGGAGAGAATATGGGGGTTATTCACTAAGGTGCAGATACAACTGTCGAATTCGCAAACAGCGCATTCCCATAGTAAATCCGCTACAATTTCCCCATTGTAAAGTCACGACAATTTTTTTAAAGTTAAAACTGTGACAATTTTCCAATAATAAAGTCGTAACTGCGACAATATTCTCATTGTAAAGATGTGACTGCGACAGTTGCAGCCTATTGCGACTGTCTTTATCTGGCAAATTCACACCTGTACGCAACAATTCGGACTTTAGTGAATAACCCCCTAAGAATTAATACAAGCTGAAGAATGTATACTACTGAGGATGGGGACATGACTTTTAACAGGGTCACAAATGGTCAAGTTTATACAAAACCTTGATTTGCACCAAACCATTATTTCTCATCTCTAGGGGTGATGGTAAAAGCACAGCAGTCCATTCTAATATCCACCCCCATTACAATTAATTGGTGTGCACCATATTTCAGTGACACGCAGGAACCTTATAGAACATGATTCCTATTAAACGTAATTGAGCTAGGCACAGTAGCAGATAGCTGCTCTGCAGTGCCGTCCTGACCAAAAGGCTAGATATCATCCATTCATGACATAAACCAATTAAAATCTCCAAAAATATACCATTGTTAAAACAAATAAATCATTTCATGGTTGGGGTCCCACTAGTGTATTTACTTCTCTGGAGTTTTCTTATAAAATCCACTTAGATTATAAGCTCTTGCAGGTGGGGTTACCATTAGTATTGATGCCCTTTGTTGAGCCATGCTACGGGTAGAATTTATACCATGGAATGTTATCTTATGTGTTCCCCTTGCTATGCACAGCACCACAGAAAAATGAAATGCATCAATAGCAATAAAAGTGAAAATAATAAAACATCTGTCTAATAGAACTAATGTGAATCAGGGGCATTCAGCCACCTTTGTGTGAAGTACTGACAACAAAGTATAGGGAAAAATTTAATTAAAAAAAGTGAAAACGGGCTTTTCTGAGTTTATTCTCACAAGATCTCGGAAGAAATATCGCAAGATTATTTTTCAATCGATATTTACCAACAGAAACTTTCGATCGAGTTTTTCCATCTCGATTTTTTTGATGTAAAGGTAGCCACAACTACTAATGCAAAGTATGGCGGCTACCTTTCCATCCAAAAATTCCATTGAAAAACTTGACTGAAAAGTTTCAGTCAGTAAATATCGATTGAAAAAGAATCTCGCGATTTTTACTGCACGAACAGCCTAGATGTTCTCGGGGTAAAATTGGAAAAGCGAAATCAGGTTTTTCTGAGTTTATTAAATTTTGCCCTAATTAATGTGTAAAATGGAAACACAAGCTGGCTTTGACTAGATAAAATGCCACTGCAAATCTGCTTACATTATAGCTGCCAGAATCCTCTGTTTTTTTACTGAAATGAAGTACTCAGGCAGCTCAGAAAGCATGGGGCTTAGGACTGCCCCTTCAGCTGTCTGACCAGGCGCTGATGTAAAAGCCACACTCAGCTTGGCTTACACATGCTTAGACTTGGTCAGTGACATAAATAAGGCGCAAAGCTTGGGATGCCAGTCCTAAGTCATTCCAGTAGCAGTGATGTGCTCTTCATTTCAGTATTTAAATCCAAATAATGCCAACAACTGGACCCTGAATAGTTAAAGAAGTCGGACTAATTTGTAAGTGGTTACAATAGGAATGTTGCACTGTAACTAAGCACTTGATCATAATGCGTTTTTAGTTTCCATCTAAACGTGAAATATAATTTAATAAACATCTGAGACTAATTATTAAAAATAAAAAAATCTTCTTTTTTCTTTATGTCAGAGGCTAGTAAATGCTGAAATCCTATTTCTAGCCTGTTATCAGATATGGAACCACCTGTATCTAACAAAGCATTAGAAACCATTCTCTCTGCAGGAAGGACTTTTAACAGCAGAAGTTGATGATTTCTAATTTTTTTTTACACTAAGATAAATAAAGTAACCTAGTATAAAATGGCAAAATCAGAGATGGATGGAGACATGAAAACACTGCTAAATGTAATAACAGCACTATGAGATAGCAATTTAAGTGCTAAAGGGAATTGCAAACCTAATTGAATAATTAAGTATAGTAATGAACTTAAATTCCATTTGCTTTGTGACCATGAAAATCTATCTGATATTTATTTTCACTGCGGATTGCATTGCCCTTAATATTTGGATTACTCTATTTTTTACCTGTTACATGAGACATTTTGTTATTTAGCTTGGTTGAGAATTTTGCTTTAGTAGCTGGATTTTTTTCATTAATAATGAAAAGACGTAAGAATTTGAAAATGAAAGAATGTAGTTACTCGAGAAATGTTACAATTTCCCAATAATTTATAATGAATATATAAAAAAATAGCCTAAGTCCGATTACTGAAAGCTAAGCACAGATGTTAAAATAAGGCCTTTATTCGGAACAACATTAAGTACAGTACAAATACACTATTTCAAGGGATGCTGGATCAGTCATTGTCTTCTGCATGTGACAAACTTTTTACCCACAATATCTAGGACAGAGGTCTCCAACCTTTTTTGCACCAGGGACCAGCTTTAAGCGACACCAGTTTTCCATGGCCCGGTGGGGTGGGGCAGGGGCGGAGTTGGGGCCCCTGTTGGTCAGGTTGGGGCGGAGTTATGGAGGGGTGGAGCTCTCCAACTCACAGCTTGTCCCTCTGTGTGAGTTTTAAAAAGTTGTTAAAATAAATTTTTTTTACCACATCATCTGGGATCTTCTTGCTTGAAAGGGCAAACAACAGAGGGATCACAAAGTTAAAGAATAACTTACAGGCGCATGATCTAGCAGTATCTGGTAAGTGCAACCCACATAGGGGGTGTCATTTCACCCCAGCACAGCACAGCATCTGTGAAGCACGCTGCACCTGCTTAATGGATAAGAATTAAAAAGCACTTCAGCACTGTCATCCCTCTCCATAAAGAAGCCCTATCACGGCAACACCTCCAGTGTCTGTTTACTATACAGCACTTATAGTTCACATTGTGAATGCAATAACTGTATCACACTAGGGGTATCCACCCCTCTCCAATTATATTTTCCAGCGCTACCACTCACCATAAGTGTATGGGATTTTCTGCCTTGCAACACCCCCTGCTCTGCACCGCCCCCGCCCCCCACTTGCCTAGCCCCCTCCACTCACCTCCAGTAGCGTTGCAGCGATGCACCTCCTCTGATGAGGTATGCTGAATGCGACAGCCCTCCTTAGATGTTCGGGTCTTGCCAGTAGCTGCCGAATACAGCCGACAAGGCCCGAAGCAGTGGAGCGCCATCGCATTCAACTTACCTCAACAGAGGAGGTGCGTCGCTGGAACGCTGTTGGAGGTGAGTGGAGGGCGCGGTGCAAGGGGGGGTCGCAGGGCAGGGGGGAGCGCGGGGGAGGAGGAGGTCAAGTTTAGAGGTGGGCGACAGCACCCCTCAGATAGATTGCGCCCTGGGCCACACATCACCCATAGGTAGAACCGGCCCTGAATGGGAGCATAATCAAAGTCTAAATGCTAAAATGTAGTTTGCAAAGACTGTGGGGGTTATTCACTGAAGTCCAATTGTTGCGTATAGATGCAAATTCGCCAGATAAAGACAGTCGCAATAGACTGCTACTGTTTTAGTCGCGTCTTTATAATGAGAATATTGTCGCAGTCATGACTTTATTATGGGAAAATTGCCGCAATCTTAACTTTAAAAAATTGTCGCGACCTTACAATGGGGAAATTGTAGCGGATTTGCTATGGGAATCCGCTGTTTGAGAATTCGACAGTCGAATTCGCACTTTAGTGAATAACCCCTGAATGACTAGAAATTTGACATCACTCCAATAAAATGAAAATATCCCAGATAACATACAGTATTACTATAATAAACTATATTCATAGTGATCACATGATCACTATGCATCGTAATTATAATTATATTTCATTCTTTATTTTTCTTTCGTTGTTCCATTTTCCAGGACTATATTTTTCTATTCTATTAATTTTGGCCCATTTCTCTTTTTTTTTGGTGATAATATACCTTTTAAATAACCATTTGCTCTAGAGCGCTATATTTTTTCACGCTTATTGAAGGCATTTTTCAACAAGTGGGGTGCTGTGGGACTTTAGGTACTTTCCAATACAGAGTATTTATTTATATAACAGAGGACTGCAGTTTCACAGAAAGTCTCTTCGTTCAGCTTAGTTCCTACTTTTTAATATATTTCTCAGAATCATTTTCCCAACTGCATCTTAGTTGAAAAAATGTATTAGCCCCGTGAGATGAGAGAATTTATCTACAGGCATAGAATAGTATGAATAAATTAGGAATTATTGAACAGAAACAGCTACCGTATCATATCCTAATTAACACCACATTTACAAGTTATGCTTTATGATTTTGTAAATTATTCAGTTCCAGTTTGAGGCACAGAGGTTTTATATGTAGGACTTGCAATAAAAAATAATGCTCAAAAGACAGGTTTTTTTGTTTTTTTTAAACACAAACGTAAAAAATATAAAACTGGAGTAAAACCACCAGGTTCTATTTATGCTACTGACTTATTGCTCTGTTTCAGTGTTGGCAAACCTTTTCAGCACTGAGTGCTGAAAAGGTGACGTCACTCACCTGTGTCGTCCCCCGATGTGCCGCAACTGATGAGCAATGTCATCGCTCCTGCATCGGGTAAGGAGCACTCCCCAGTGAGCGAGCGCTCCTTCAGTGTAGGCTGATGGCGCGCATGCCCACAGAGAGGGTTCTGCATGCTCTCTCTGGCATGCATACCATAGGTTTGCCATCAATGCTCTATTTTATGAAGATTGATTTCTATATTTTGGGCCAATTCCATACATTTTTAAGCAAATCAAATTCAAAACAAATTTGAGAAGGCATTTATTATTTGTGTATGTTTTGTAGTTTTTATTGAGTCTGCTACTACATATTTATTATTAACAATATGAACAAATGTGCTGTATTAAATGGAAACTTGTTGTGTATTTGATCTTGCCATGATCTGCTTATTGCTCTATTCTAGGGCCTCAATGCACTAGTAACATACACTATCATAAGTGGTGCTGATGATAGTTTCCGCATTGATCCAGAGTCTGGAGACCTGATTGCTACAAAACGCCTGGACAGGGAACAGCGTTCCAAATATTCCTTGCTCATCAGAGCTGATGATGGACTTCAGTCCTCTGACATGAGAATAAACATCACAGTTAGTGATGTAAATGATCATATACCCAAATTTTCAAGGGCAGTGTATTCATTTGATGTAGCAGAAGATACAATACCAGGTAAATATTTTCTGGATTGACTTTTTACATGATAAGGTATGTTTCTAAAACATTTATTAAGGTAATGTGGTAATGTACCATTACTGCTGTTTGCTGAGGTACATTACCATTATCTTTTTTTTTTTGCCACCGTATCTCACCCATTTTTGACATTGCATTGGGATAGGTGACAAAAATGGGTAAGTATTGTGCTTTAAATGTAAATAAAAGTGATATACCACTACAGGTATAGCCTGGGGAATTCATCAATGGGGCAAACTTTACAGAAGTGTAGTAACCCATAGCAACCAATCAGCAGTCAGCATTACTAATAAAAGACATCTTCTGACTGGTTGCTTTTGGTTACTAGACTTCTGTAAAGTTTGCCCCGTTGATGAGTGTAAGCTATCACCACTTAATCATAAGTCATAATACTTTATGAAAAGTTCTCAGAATTTCTAAACCTTATAAATGTCAGAAAACATCAGTAATCAAAAACTTTCACAAAATCCACAAACTAAGAACAAAATCCAAACACATAACAGAGACACTTATGTAATGTGGTGCCAAACAGCTGGGTCGTGCTAGTAACAGGCAGCATACTGTGTACATTTCTGGTAGGTCTCTGTAGGCCTCCTCAACCCTGCTTATATTATCACTTACATATTCCCAGTTTCCAGGGCAGATTGCCCTTTTAGATTATCAGATCATCAAGGATGGCTGAAGCCAACAAGTCCTCAAGGCTCTGCTATTTCTTTATCCTCATGACGGGTCTGATCAGCTTTTGCCTGTTGCCTAGACTTGGAGAAGGAAAGTGTGCCAGGAAATCCTACAACATAGAAGTTCTTCATTGAAATCACATGTAATTTAGTCCTAGTACTTTTAAAACTATTGAGGTCTTGATTTGTACTGCTGTGTGTTTTCTTACTAACCTGTTGTGTGCAGACATCATTAACCTTGTACTTAAAGGGATATTAACAAGAAACATTTTTGCATCTAAAACAATGTATACTGCTTACTATATTTGATAAGCATAGGAATAAAACATATTTACTTTAATTGCGGAAAAGTTATGGTACTTTTGTGCTTTCACAGTAGTTGATTGTCCTGTTTCTTCTTTATCAACATAATGGAGAAGCAGCTTACTAGTACAGTGCTTGAGTTTATAAACCTCTGCAAAAGGCATAAAGTGGTATTTCTGAATAGGGTTATAATATCCCTTTAAACAAGAAAGTGCTTATGTGTCTGAGAGAGAGAGCTTGAGTTTGCATGAGAGCGTATGTGTCAGAATGCAGCATTGTTCTTAGGTGTATGCACAAGAATAGGATTGTATGCAAGATTGAGTGTAATTTTGTATGTTACTTTATATATTCTTAGCCCAGTGCCCCAATAGCTGTTTTGTAGCTGAGCTGCTTTTTATTAGATTAATATCTGTCTATGGGGCACATCAAAAAAAGTGGATGTATATTATTCCACAGGAAACATTGGATACTGGTTTTCCAGCACAGCTACAAAACAGTTAGAGGGTTATTCACTAAAGTCCAAATTGTTGCGTACAGGTGCGAATTCGCCTGATAAAGACAGTCGCAATAGGCAGCTACTGTCGCAGTCGCGTCTTTATAATTAGAATATTGTCACAGTCGCGACTTTATTATGGGAGAATTGTCACAATCTTAACTTTAAAAATTGTCACGACTTTACAATGGGGAAATTGTAGTGGATTTGCAATGGAAATCCACTGTTTGCGAATTCGACAGTTGAATTCGCACCTTAGTGAATAACCCCCCCATTGTGGCCCTAGTTCAAAGCTGCAGGTAACCCTTTACTAGTAGCCTACAATTCCTTTGATTCTCTAAGAAATGCAAATAAAAATCTATCATGCATTTCAAAACTCACTCAATCTACAGGGGATGTCCCATGCTTACAAACTGGAAAGGTATGCATTAACCCCATGTGTACCAGAAAAAACAGAGGGGGGTCAGGACCTTTTTTGTATATGGTGAGACTGTATATTTATGGTGATAGATTGCTTACTTCAGTTCCTTGCAATAATATAGATCATACAATATTTTTTGACAGTACTAAGGTGGATCATCATATTAGGTGTGTCGATCCCGCTTTAGGAACCCAAATCAATTTTGCAAATCTACACAATTTTACTTTATGACTGCATTAGTAAAAAAAAAAAAAGCTTCTATTAAAGGAACAGAATAGTTTGTGGCGTCGGATGGCAAAAATATAGATTTTACCTTGAGCCTGTTTTAGGGCCAATAGAATATATTTCATACTTTTAGTACCTTTTAACACAAAAGTAATTTTTTTGCTGTATGTTCTTTTCTAACAGGTTCCATAATCGCTGCAATATTAGCAACTGATGAAGACTCTGGTATAAATGGAGAAATCACATATATAGTTAGCGATGATGATGAAGACGGCATATTCTTCCTTAATCCTGTTACCGGGGTATTCAATGTGACACGTGCTTTAGATTATGAACTGCAACAGTATTATATTCTTACTGTATGTGCGGAAGATGGTGGCGGACAATCCTCATGCGTAAGAGTATATTTCAACATCCTGGATGTAAATGACAACCCCCCAGTCTTTAGTCTAAATTCATACAGCACATCAGTAATGGAAAATCTCTCCCCAGGATCAGCAGTTCTCACATTTAATGTCACTGATGCAGATGATGGTATGTACAGTTCCATTTCTATTAAACAGAAAAATTATTATTTAATATATATTTAGAAGGTGTTGTTTTGATTTGGTTTAAAGCTGGGTAAATGAAAGTTTGCAGTTTGCAAGCAGCCAATTACTTTTACCATACGGGGGAAGATAAACAGGAAGAAGTCATTGCCTGTGTACAAGCCACATCTAATCAGTAGGTATTAGTTTAACTTTGAATTCCATGCATTATTTTTTATTTTATTGTATGATGGTCTGAGATAACCTTACCAGATTGATGTAACCACCCATAAAATTACAGGTTTCTTTACTAATTGATTTATTAATTAAAACTATTTGGACTCTTAGGGCAATAGCACACAGGGCATTTGAACTATGGCGATTGTCACCATGGTAAAAAAAAATATCTTTAAAATGAAGAGTTGATGAGTTCTGGGTCAAAAACTGCTTCACCGCTTTAAGAGAAAAGTATTGGTAAATTCAAGAAAAATGCATTTTATGGTGGTAACCACTTCTCTTAAAGCTTTCCAGTGACAACAATTAGCTGGAGGTTCCCTGATGACACATCAAATAACCCAAAATACTGCAGAACAGTAGAGGGTAGATGTGGTTGTACTGCTGACCCGTTCTGCAGGTATTAGACCCATATATTTTAGGCTAATCACTATTATGTAGATAGACTTCTGTCTAAACCTTTTCTTTTCTATATAACATAACATTTTTAAGGACATTATTAAACAGCAAAACATGCAGAACTAGGGCACCATATATAAATCTTATCATTTATTTTAAATTTAGCATAAACAGGCCTATCTGTATTCAGAATTTATTTTTGTGACCGTTTGAAGGTATTCCTTCCCTATGTAAAATATTTTATGAATCATAGCTGAGGTGATATATTAATTGAATAATAAATCAATGAGTTGCTGTTCCGATAAACTTGCTGGTAAAGTGCCAGATAATTAAAAGGAGATTTCATATGGCTGCTTTTAAATGAGAACACTCCTGAGATTTCATTTTTAATATCCATATCCAAGGTAATGTTTATGATATATTTTACTTATTTGCCACTATAGAAGCATTTATAAAAGTTTATGCTTGCATAATACCATGTGTGCATTATAGTAGAAAAAGGTCATAGCAAATACAAGTAAAGAAAGAGGGGCTTATTCATGAAAATGTCAATTAGAATGTCATTCACATTACTTCGGGTTGCAATGATCTCATAGTCAGAAATTCGCTCATGCTTATCCACTAAGTGATGGACTTCCTTACAGAAGGCGCAAACAAAGTCTGATGCGTTTTCTTGTGTAGCAAGGCATAGTCAGTTAAACAGTAATGTGTGGTAATGTAATCCTCACAATGTCCCACTAACTTTATTAAAGGGATGCTAAAGCCTGTAAAAAAAGGTGCTTTCTATTTAGTGCCCACCTAGTTTTAAGTATAAGTATTAAAATGACAGATTTTGGCTTATTGATTTTGCAGAATAATCACAGCAGTAGAAGAAAAAACAAGCACTTGGAGCAGCTAATCCTAGCTCCTCCTTTTGCTTCTTCTGTGCAGCATTTGGATTACAAAGCAGCTATTGAGTCTGAGCAGTATTAAACTGTTTTTCAGTCTCTCAGAGTTGCCTTACACTAACTTTACTGAAAAAAGGGAATTTTAATTAGCTTTGAGAAGGCTGGGAGCATTTTTAGTTAACAAGCTAAGCCCTTGACTTAGAGAGAAGGGGGCTTGGATTAGTTGAAAACCTCTTCTCTAAGTGTTTTATGGAATTATAAACTGTATACCTTTCATTTTCTTGTAAGCAACAAAATTCTCAGGGGTTTTAATATACATATTGAGAAAACATGTCAGAAACATTTGTAAATGTTGTGATTTTCACATATTTGTATTTATGTCCCTGCCACACCTCTCTCATATTGGGAGCCCCCAAATTCCCCCCTCCCCCCAGTTTGACTTTGTACCATGGGTACCCTACATTCTTGTCTAATTTGGAAAACTGCCAACCTTTTTTAAGGAGAGCCAAACTATTCCATAGTATTAAAGAGAGATGAAAACTGAACAAATATAAACAGCTTTAGAGCCAATTCTTTTCTGTGACTTCCTAGAATTTTTTAAGATTGTTCCAGGCTAAACTTTCATGTGCAACATTGCCAAAATAAATAAATAAATCCATTGACATGAAAAGAACACCACAAATCTCTGTTATTGAAAGTATTCCTTTATTGTGTTTGGCAGTGTGAAATCTGAAAAACCAGAGGAAAAACTCATACCCAATATAACTGTATGTAGTGTTAAAAGAACACGTGCTACAATGTAGAGCAAAAGTCTGTTTATGAATTTAAACGACATAATAGATGATAATGGATTTTGACACATAACTCAAATGGCAGTGCCCCTCTTGAGAATTTTATGCCGGAAAACAGCAGGTTTGTGTATTTTCAAATTAAAAGGAGAAAAAAAAAACAAGTCTTCATCACAAAAGTTATTTACAGTAAAGTTTAACTCAATCCTCAGAAAGAGACAGAAAGAAGCCAGGAATGCTCCTTTCATTATTGTGAGGAAGCAGGACTTACATTTACAATCCACTCCAGTGTCGGGTCTCTCGCGGCTGCGGAGGCGCTGCGTCTCTCCCCTGGTGCGGCTGTCGGGCGTGCGCGTTGACATCATAGTGTGCACGTCACGGTGGAGCGCTTTTTGAATTCTGAAGCGAGATCATCTGACAGGCTCCCTGGCTATATAAGGGAGCCTGTCAGAAAGGTCCAGCGCCTGATTATAGGTTTACTTGCTGGTCTCTCTGCACTAGCTGGTTCATAGATACAGCAGTATAATTAAAGTCCTAGTCATTTGTACCTTACACCCCGCTAGTCCTGCCATAGTTCATGCCTTGTTTCCCTAGTTTCCTTGCCTTCCCCAGCCAATGTACCTGCCTTGCCTGCAAAGCTACCTTGCTGTTCCTGCCATATTTTGGATCATATGTGTGGAGCTCTGTATTGGTAATTCAGTCTTAGGGGCCGTGACCTGGGTACCTTCCGCAGCGAAGTTCTAACCTCCTTGTGGGGGCTCTAGGTGAACACTGGGGGTACCTTAGACTCCGCACCCTAGTGTTTGTTTGTCTCTACGGGGTATTCCACCTGCTACCTCCTTCTCCTGAAGTGGTCATCACTTCCCTACGTAAAATATTACCACCAAACGTAACAATTGTGGGGATATTCTCTGGAAGAAGCGCAAAAAACTCATAGTGCAGACTATTCAAATGAATAAGCAATTGTAAAGCCCAAATGTGCCAAAATAAAGAAGTGTATTTAAATGAAAATAGAGGGACACCACGTGGTATAGTTTAGGTGGACTCTCACCAGATCTCATATATAAACAGGCGTTGTACAAAAGGCAAGATATCTCTTCAATCAAACGTATGGCTTCAAATGGACCAAATTAACTCCAAAGGCACCAAATTTCACAATGATCCGATATATAAAGAGAGAAAAATAGCTCCACATAGAGTAATAACGTTTTTTATTTTCTACTAACTGTTTAAAAATAAGAGATGCACTCACATGGTACACTCTTGGTTAAAACTTTATGAAATTATCCAACAGGAACAACTGGCATATCAAACAGTATTTCTCCCTCAGACCAGATACAACTTTTTACCGGTAGGATGATGCAGTCATCACTGGTCTCGAGTATGTTTGGGGAACTCTGTGCCTGCTCTGTGTTGTCTCCTTACTTGCTCAACGCGTTTCGCCGACCTTGTGGCTTTTTCAAGAGCTGAGGACTATCCCAGCCAGTGACAAGAGGATGCAAGTCACTGCCCCATAGAGCTTAAAGAAGAACTACAGTGAGTTGTAAAACTTACCTCATCAATCTAGTTCAGTACAGCAGTGCACTAATTTAATTTACTAAGGTTGAAAAGTACCTTTTCACCAATTTTTCCACCAAAAATTGGGTGAAAAACGGGCAAAAAAGAAAGTTTTCAGTCTTTTTGCCTATTTTTTTGCTAGACATCAGACAAAAAACAGATGAAAAGGTACTTTTCAACCTTAGTAAATTTTACCCATATATTTCTACTACTGCCAGATCTATATTCATCTGACGATCTACAGACTAGGAATGTCAGATGAATACATCACCACTCCTGCTCACTTCCAGGTTATGTATTTGACATGGATCATTACATACCACCCGCCACCCAGATTTTGCCAAATTGAACTAACTGTGCATGTGCAGGTAAATGTGTGCATGTGCAGTTTAAGTTTGATGAACTTCTGGAGGAGGCGGGTACTATGTGAGGAGCGATATCGCTCACAAAACCAGAAAGTGAGCAGGAGCAGCAATGTATTCATCTGACGTTTCTGGGCTGTGGATCATCAGATGAATGCTGACCTAGCAGCAGTACACAGGGGTTATTTATTAAAGTGAGAATTTGACTGTCAAAGAGTGAGTTCTTATCACTTTGGGTTGTCATGCTCTGATTTTCTACTCTTTATTCACTAAACAGAGAATTCCCTTAATAAAGTCATGACTGCCTCAGTATTCTCATAGTGATGTTGTAACCCCATCAGTAGCCATATATGTTTTACTGTTGGACTGTTGTTATCTGGTGAATTCGCCACATTACAGAGTGTGCTGAGTACCCAAATATGGGGAAAGTGGTGAATTCACACCTTTACGCAACAATTTGGACTTTGATAAATAACCCCCAATTTAGTATACTGCTGCTAGATCGATCAGGTAAGTTTTATAGCTCACTATAGTTCTCCTTTAAAACTTAGTACAATAGAAGAGGGTCTGTATGTATTAGCACTCAAATACTGTGGGTACTTTTTTGAGGGATAGATTTCTTTTCTGATACTGTTCACAGAAATGTAGCAATGACTAAAAACCTAAATGTGGTCTTGACCAACTAACTTATTCTGAAATACTGTTTGATGGTAATTAAATAGCTTCATGAAAAGTGTGAAAATGGACTATGCAATTATCAAACCTGAACCATATTTTTGTTTTTAAAACATAAAAAAGTAGTATATTAATGTTTAGAAAGCCTAACTGGGATTAAAATGTAGTTATACTTTTTTTTTTTTATCTAGGCTTCAACTCTAAATTACTCTTCAGCATTGCTTCTGGAGACAGTAATGGCCATTTTCAGGTCAATAAAGATGGCATCCTAAGTATTCGAAACCCTTTGGATCGAGAAAGCCAATCATTCTATAGTTTAGTTGTTCAAGCTCATGACTTGGCACCTCCACCAGCAACTAGATATACAAGCTTAGTAGAAGTATCTATAATTCTTTTGGATGAAAATGATAATCCACCAAGTTTCATCTCCCCAAAGTTGACATATGTTCAGGAGAACACACCCACTGACACTGTTGTGTTTAGAGCTCTAGCCACTGATCCAGACAGTGGGCCAAACTCTTATATCCAGTATTCATTGCTTAGTACACTGGGAAACAAATTCAGCATTGGAAACATTGATGGAGAAGTACGTCTCACTGGAGAACTTGATCGTGAAGATATTTCAAATTATACAATAACCATTTTAGCAAAAGACAAAGGTGAACCTTCACTTTCATCCACTGTGGATGTGATAGTTATAGTGCTTGATATTAATGATAACAGCCCTCACTTCTCACAAAGATTTTTTAAGGTAGAAATCAGTGAAAATACTTTAACAGGAACAGACCTAATTCAGGTCATTGCTTCAGATGCAGATGAAGGTGTAAATGGTATGGTCCGTTATACAATCATTGATGGCAATCCAAACAATGAGTTTAGGATTGATTCAGTAACAGGTGTAATATCCATTTCCAAGCCTCTGGATCGTGAAAGAAAGTCTTCATATTCCCTTAAAATCCAAGCATTTGATCGTGGAAGCACCCCTCGTTCTGATACAGCAACAGTCAGTATTCTTCTAATGGATATCAATGATGTGGTCCCTAAATTTGAGCTATCGCCATATACTATTAATGTTCCTGAAAACTTGGAGACTCTACCTAAGATAATCCTTCAGGTGGGTGCAAACAATGGAAATAATATAAACATTTTAATGTTACTCCATAAAAGTTCCCAACTTTGCGCACAGATTTACAATGTAAGAACACACAAAGGCACAAGCAAGAATAATCCATTATCATTGTTGGTATGCATATTCTTTTTAAATTAAATATGGGAGTAATAATTCAATCATGATTAAAGACCTGTAATTCTGTTTTTATACATTTTACTTAGCCAGTTCTTTTTTCAGTATGAATCTAACTTACACTACCTGTCTATGCCTATGAGATTTTTGTAATTTATAAGAGACATGGACATTTTCACAGTCTACTAATACATTTTGACTATTCATGTACTCAAAATATTGAGTGACAGAAGTAACATTTTACTCACAAATAACCATAGTTTCATTTTTATGCCCCTGCCATGCCTACTACTAATTTTTTAATCCTTTTTTCTTTTTTTTTCCTGTAGGTTGTTGCAAGAGATGATGATCAAGGTGTTAACAGCAGATTGACATATGCCTTGGCTTCTGGCAATGAAGATGAAGCTTTCCGATTGTCCTCTAGTGGTCAGCTAAGCCTCATTAAAAGTTTGGATAGGGAAGAAAAAGATAAGTATATCTTACTTATCACAGCAACAGATGCAGGTACCTTCAAATTCTTATATACTCGTTACTATAATAGCAGCATGTTTGACTTGACATAACTTCCTTGCCAAATACTCAGTACACTCTTACGTATTAGGTTTCCATTTTTGATATGAATAGCACATCTTCTTTCACCTGGGGTGGCATTTGTGAAAATGCATTAATACAGAAACTAAAGCAGCTGTTTCAGAAACTTCAGTTCTCAAAACAATCCCATATTAGCTAAACTGGAAAAAAATGCTGGAAGTTGTAGATCCATAACACCTAAAGGAAAGATTTGTCAATGCCTTAGATTGCTATATTATATAATACATATAAAAAAAAAAAAGTGTTAGTTTACATATTTATACAGTTTACATATGTCTGGGGGTCGACTGGTAGACAAGACTATTTCTTTGTGCTTGAAACTTTTAGGGGGTGGGGTTTGCTTTAAAACTGTGTAGGGTTTATTGTAAGGGTTGAGCATGATGGACATGTGTCTTTTTCCAAATCAGATTATTATGTTACTATTTTCAAATGCTTTTTTTTATATTCCCCAGTAACCACAAATTTATTATTCTTAGAAATAGTACTTCAGAGAATTTTTTCATCTTTCCTACTTAATATATTACTGTACACATTACACAAATGATTGTTGTCCTGATTAAAAATCACAGAACCTCTGTTTTAGACTTGGATAATAGACATTAACAAGGAGCTACATTGGGCTACCAAATAGAAAATAAACCATAGGTCCTATTGCATTATTTGTTAACTGAACCCTTAGAAAGCTAAAAATAGTTTTTGCTCCATTTCGCATTATGAAATCAATGAATGATCATATCTCACTTTTGGAAATCATCAATCTCAAATCACTCTTGGGAAAAGACAAAAAGTGATGAAGCAAAACAAATAAAATTGAGAAACAATTGGTATTTGCTCACTTAAACATTTATAGAAATATGGTTAAATTGGTTGTTGCATGATAAAAAGTCCAGCAGGCATAGACTTAATGATTTTTTGATTAAAAAAAAAAAATCACAACACCTGGAAGATGCTGGATTTTAGGTACATATACCTCTCATTCAACACTATTGATTCAGATCCACTATCCTAATTTGTAGATGACTTTAAACATGACTTCTGCTACTTTTAGGTCTATTTGTACACCTCTGATGTTTTTCTTTGACTTGGCTGTTTATAGTTATTCATGTTTGTACTACCCATGTTAGTTTTCACTGATTGTCACAATAGTAAATGTGGTATTATGAAGCTTGCCTTGTTACTATCCTTATTCGTTCCTTTTTTTATATATCTCTACAAAATGTATACATACCTACATAATCAGTAGCAACAACAGCCATGTCTTTGTCCTCATCATTCTTTGATTATATTATTGTAAACATATATTGCTTTAAAACTTAATGAAAACAACCATTATAAGAAAAAAAAATATCTCTGGAAAGCATTTCAGGAATGGAACTATTTTTTTTTTTTAGTTTTTCTGTAGAGAAAATGTTTCAAAATTAGAAGTCCTCAGGAGAGAACTTGTGCTTAGTGTATTAGAAATAGACACTAATCAAAACACTCAAAAGGTTATTTTTTCTATTACTGTTGTTCTCTATCCTAATGAATTGATACCAGATAGTGTATTTAGTAGTAGGTGATCTTACATTATGTACCGAAAGACCGAACCAGAACATGAGTTCCCTCATTCAGCTGTTTCTGTGAAGGTTTTGCACATTTATTAGTACCTATTGTATTATTTAATATCCTGAGCTGTTCTAATTTTTGAAATTGGTTTGGTCTTTTGCTGTAAAATATAAAGTCCCTTAATGATTTTATGTATAATTTAATGGGGAAATTTTGGGGCAGAGTGCAATAGATTTGAAAAAAAAAATGAACGCTTACTTAGGGAGATATGCTCTGTAGTTTTATATTATGCCTAAGGGAGTGTTACCTGGTTTGCAATTTTTTCCATCTGTCTTATCAGATCTTTTAAATAACTTCTTTTTCCATGGCACTGTTAATTTGTTTATAGAGAAAACAGTTTACTTTACCAACAATGCATGTGGCATATTGCTCTGGGCGCTGTCCTTTTTAAGTAAAAAGAAAATGGTATATATATATATATATATATATATATATATATATATATATATA
>WMED01006790.1:0-18154 GCA_019650415.1 Pipa parva
GGGAGTAGAGATGAATCATATAAAGCAGGGAGTAGAGATGAATCATATAAAGCAGGGAGTTTTTTTGAACCATTGTTGGGATTCAGCCTTGCCTATCACGTTTCAGACCAATACTAAGGTGCACAGAGACACCAAACTGAAAGGCAAGAAATGATGAAAGTGGTCCTTCAGCTGAATATTGCACAGCCCCCTCTAAAATCAAACCGTTACAAATAAAAAAATATATATATATAAATTTGTTTAAATGCCGTTCCTGCACTGATTGTAACATGATGGGTAGATTAATAGCCTGAAAATGTTATTTATTTCATGACAGGCACCAGGATGTAAGAGAAGATCTGAACAAGAACAGACTGTTTCATTGTTTACAACACCTGTTTAGGTGACCTAACGCACACAGCTACTATATTTAACTGGAAGAAAGAGTTTTAGATAAGCAGTTGACTCATTTTGTGCTCCTTAACAGCTTTCTGCCATCAGAAAAATATTTTTTTCTTTTTCAAATATAGGTTAAACAAGAGTGAGAATATACTGCCATCTTCTGTTCATTCTGTGTATAATTCCAATACCAAGATCCCATTTTTACATGTGTTGATTACATGCAGTTACACAGATTTATTAGCAAGGAAGGATATATGATACACTTAAGCCAAAAGGAGTCACAAAAGTTTCCTGCTGTTGTGAGAATTGTGAATTCTCTCACTATCTCATTATGTTGATATATTTTCTTACTGCGGTGTAAACAGAAGCAAGCGGCTCTGGGGACTGGGACCCCCTGCCTTTCTGTTAAATCATCTGTGCTGTTCAGTTAGCACCAGTTTCCTAAAGATACTTCATATATCTATTGATCTATATCTATTGAAGTTCTTGAGAGTCTACATGTAGGATTATTCATTGACCCTGTCATAGTGTAGTTTATTTAATCGTTTGCCATAAAACACAATTATATGAGGCCAATGGCCTGCCCCTCAGATCCCTGGTTTTCAGTACATACTGCACCTCCTTTAGTTCCTTTAGGGGGAGAGAAGAAACTAGAAACCACTGAGCTGCCCATTAAAATATTTAGAAAAAACACATTCCAACCAGGCAGAAGTGTATTTTCCTTCCTGAGTCACCATGTCTGCTTGATAGTTTACTGTACACACACATACAGTATATTTCCTTATTTCTTCCAGCTTCACTGGAGCCAAAGTATAAACCACTAAACCTGGTCATCTACAAACCAGCTAACACTGTCAATCCATATAATGTAATATAGGGCATGGCATGCCCGCAGGATTCTAAAATTCTTTTCAAAATACAGATCCTATATGTACATTTCCAGTTTACTCAATCTTGGTGGGTTTGTATTTATTGCTGGTTTTTTTTTTATGTTTATTTTATTTTTGGCTTATTAATGTCTTCAAACTATCTTGGATAGCTATGAAGAACTAGATAGGGTACGCTTTAGTAGAAGGATGTCTCATGTGGGTACTTCCTGTACAGAAATGTTAGGTGAGCAATAGAAAATGATTCCTGACGTCTTAGTTTGGTTCCTTGTGTCACTGTTCTGGTAAAATGGAGACTTAATTATCTTGGGCAATGATAGTTTAAGCACTGCATTAACTGGGGTATTCATAGTCTGGAGACTGCTTTATCCGGCACACTGCTAGTCTGGGCACAACTTTCTCAGGAGCATTGATAGTCTGGGCAGTGCATTAGTTGGTGAGCTGGAGACTGCCTTATCACGGCCGCTGACAGATTGAGCACAACATTCATGGGGCACTGGTAATGGGAGCATTGGCATTGATGGACTGGACATTGCATTAAATGGGGCAATATTAGGACACTCATCATAAACTAGGGTATTAATAAAGGGTATTTTATATTAGCTGAAGCATTATAAGGGAGCACTTTTTATTGCTTAAGGGTTAAAATATCTGCCAACTGTCATTTGTTGGTTTCTCCAGTAAATAGTTGTTTTTCCACTGCTCCACCAGTTGTTTGTCTGCAATTTGCTGGTAGCACTGTCTTGCTACTGGTAAACTGCTGATCACGTGATGTAGTCATGTGATGCAGTCATGAGCCATGTCGGCAACCCTGCTTGGCCCTACTGAAAATCATCCCTACTGTAATCCAATTCCTTCCAAAGTCTTGGCAGTTTACTTTATCCCTTGTATTTATTTATAGATTTGTTTTTTTTTTCTTTTTTACTAAACAATACAAAGAATTGATGCGTCTTCCTTGCAACCCAGTGTGTGATGAAATTTAAGGTCTTTGGACTGAAGATACAGTTGAGATAATTTAAAAAATAATTTACTATTATTGTTTGAGACACGGGTCAATAAACAGCCGTCTGCCATCATGGGTAAAGATGTAATGAACTGAGACGTGTTTCAGAAGTCAGAGGAATATCCATTTTATTGAAGTGTATATTTTATGATTCTATGCATATAAAGCACTACATTAAGGTCAATAAGTAGATATCAATGGCGTCCACATGTGTATGTAGAAATAGGCATCACGCTGTTCCATTCTTTTAAAGCGGTAAAAGTGAAATTTCCAGCTGAATCGAATCATTGCAGACGTTTGGAACTTTGAGAAATGTTTACTGCTGATGATTGCTGTATGAGAGCAATTTCTAAACTAGACCCAATCATATTAAGATGAGACAATTGCACTTTCTTTGCAGAAGGAATATCTGGGTTATGTTATAGTTTGTAGGAAAGTAAAGGGGTCATTACCAAACCATACTGATGTTAGGAATTTACAGGGTGAATAGTGGATTCTCTATTCCACAGTTCAATTAGTACTGATCAGTCACAGTGCATAGAGTCTAATGACCTCCTGTTCTTCACCCTTAACTCACCCAAGGAGGTATAGTCTTGCTGTTAGGTGAGTTAGGTGATGGAACTCCAGGTCACAGCTCCCAAGTTGACCATCCACTGTGGAAGTTAGGCCAAAGCAGAGCTATGACATGCTGAAATGCTAAGTAGTAGATACAGAAGAAATGTGACATACTGGGGTGGAGACTAGCTGGCAAATAGGAACTATACATGACTGTAATGAGGAATAGCAGATCTGGAACACACTGGAATACTAATTAGCAGGATCAGCAGAACTGTAACTGACTGAAATGTTGAATATCACAACACAAGGATGATTGGCTAGGATTTTGGAAGCTCGGGTGGGGAATGCTAGTAATGCAGGATATTTACATTTCCTGATACAATGTCATTAGAGCAATCCTCAGTGAGGATTGCAAAGCCCATGCTTAGCTTCTTGTTGCTTAGCAATGAGACACATAACCAAAAGCGGTACCAGGGATCAAGAGTAAGCAGCTGGTTCATAACATTAACCCAATTTAGGGCCCCATCTTTGGAGAATCTTTCCAGGTTTGTTATCATGAAACCTTTGAACCAGAAGTTGGGTTTAAACATTCTGAGAGGAAACAAGATCTTTTTTCATGTCAGTATCCCTCCAATCCACAAGATAGGAAAGTATTTCCTTAGAAATTCTGCAATCTAATATCTGTTTATTCTCATGTATTGTATGTTGATCAACCATAACAGGAGGAGCTAAAGAACTTTCTAGGGGGAACCTCTTCTGGAGCATCAACACAGTGGGGATCAATTATACGTGTGGTTACGTTAAGTGGTTCATCAGCAAGATTAAAAGAACAAGGCAAGGCATCACCTTGGCAATTTTTGGCATCTGACCAGAGAGCTTGCTGAGGATTCAGATGGGCTAACTGGAAGTACTGTTTAGTCTTTTATAGGACAAGCTTCTTTTCTAGTCAGTGGTGAAAGGCGTCATGTGAGTAGTCACATGGGGTTAATTCCTATCAAACTGTAGGTAATAGTTTGAAAATCCCCATAATTGTTGCAACTTCTTCATAACTTCAGACTAAGATTACTAGATAAATCAAGACTACACCTGCACAGGGATTATTTACCTCAGGGAGGGTAGTTTTCTAATATTGCAAAAAAGGAGTTTTTTTGTCCTGTACTATTTTTTTTCAGTCCCTAAGAAGTGCAAACTGAGCATGTGTTGAGCCAGTGGCTAAGGGCAAAAGCTGGCCAAGATTCTAAAGATGTCAGCCTCCACTAACAACTTTGAGGGCACAGATCATTAGTGCCATAGGGCTGGATCATCCTAAACGGGCATACTAAGCTCTGTACATAAAGCACATTGTTACAAGATTAAAGAGGGTTATTCATCAAAGTCTGAACAGTTGTGTAAATGTCTATATTCACGTCCATTCGCGACTTCTCCAACTCCACTGATTTAACAATCTCTGCAATGTGACAAATTTGTGACCAATTCTGACACTTACTCCAGTCGCGGACTTACGGAGCTCTTCGCATCAATTTGCGTGCGTGTGCACAGGTAATTAAGGTATTCAGCATGCGACGGATTCTGTTGAAGGAGCGGATTCTGCAGTGTGTACTGCTCCAAATTTACCTGTTTGCCTTTCAGAGTAGCGAATTGAGGGGTTGATGGCAGGGCTCCAGTGTTGTGTTATGTGACTATTCATTCAAAAGTGACAATGGCGACTGCGACTAAAGTAGTCTACTATTAAACATGAACTAGGCACAAGGTGACATATAAAAATGAGTATTTTTCAGTTATATACAGTTAGTAGGATATGATGAGACTGACGTCACTGCCGTTCATTGGAGGAATACACCTCACTTCGCATGACTTTTCATCCTACTATAGTCCGACTGACTATGCTGCACAATGCATGTGACAGTGTCTGTCGCTCTCCGCTGCTTCATGAATAAGAAGAAGTGAATTCGTGACTTCCTAATCATATTGATGTGAACAGACGTGGAGTCACTATGCAAGGCGAATTTGGACTTTAATGAATAACGCATGTATTTTAGTCCTTAGTTCTCCTTTAACATTTACGTCAGTCCACTGACCCTGTCACTTTTCCACTAAGAAAATTCCACACAACCCTACCTACCTGAATCAAGAGTATACTGTAAACTAAAAATACTGCCAGGAGATCTTTTTCAACATCTTTACCACACAAAATAACAAAAATATTTGCCATTCAATATGGAGACCCATGGCGGTTCCATTATGAATAGCTGTACAGAATAAAAATGATGATTTTACTAGTGTATATATAGAACAACTAGACCTCATAATAATATTTTAGTGTGCCCTCAGCATTTACCAGAATTGTCTGAGGTGCTTTTGCCTGTGGGAACTTGGCACTGAATGTAGTAGATTAAAGTGCAAGATGTCCCTCCTCCATGAGTTGTGTGGCATTTAATGTAAAATGTTTTTATTGCATCATGGTAGGTTTCTCATCGGTAGAATGCATTGTTTAAACTAACACATTCCAGGTAGAAAATTTTATTTTTGATATACCCAGTGCAAAATAGTGTGCCATGTTAATCAAATAATACAAACATAACTTCAAAGAACATTATATCATCAGAAAAAAAATCACAAATTTTAAGCATACTTACAAATCACAAAATAAACATTAAACAGAGGCAGACAACGCAAGGTTTCCATCACAAGAAGTTTTACTGAGGGTAAGTCCTGTTTAGTTAAGAACTAAGCTATGGTTTCAAATTATTGGGATACAGTTTCTTTTCTAGGATACATACTGTATGATGTTCTAGTTGTCTGGATAAATTAACCTAGTAACCCGCTATTGAATTAAGTGCAGACTAAAGACCTTGTTGGGTAAAGGCCAAATACTCATGTATAGCTCTGAAGTTGCATTTTATCGCCACTTCCTCATGTTATCTTATTGAACAAACTCATGGTACTTACCTCCTGGTTCCTCCATCTCCCCATCCTACTTTCTGAACAGACACATTTATACAAAAACTTAAATACCTATCTTCACATTATAATATTTATACCAAACATGAATAGATTTCTCATAAGTGCAATACCACTTTTGAACAGCAGATGACTCTAAAACCCTACTTTAAAGGGAAAATATTAGTGCATACAAAATACTAAACACTCAGGAAAAAGCCTGATCAACACCCCCTCTAGGGCCTAGAATACATGGTAGTGTCCACTCTGGTACACTACATTTCCACTTTGTGAAACCATGTGCCTCTCTGACTGATCACAACTTCTTTACAATACCACTTTTTGTTTATCTTCTAATAATAGTATTTCTTTCACTAGGCCCACTTCAGTCTATTCTCTAATCATACATTGTAACAAAATATAGCAGCACAACTTGTTGTTAAATATATGGCGGAAATGCTTTATCATCCTGTTACCCACTCAAAAAATAATATTCTTTATTATAATTAATATGGCTATTGCTGAAATCATCAAAACTGTACAATATATAATGTGTCACGCAAGTCCGATCCAATGTGAAGCACCAGATGCACATTTTATTAAAATACAAAGAAAAATCTATTTATTCAACGAACACTGGCCACGTTAGTACTTATTTATTAACATGAAAGGTTTTGCCAACTTCCAGTAAGTGTAGCTAGCTAACGAATCTGGGGAATTCTCTATTAATCATTACACAGTCTCACTGGTATTGAGAAAAAATAAATGCCTGATGCTGATTTGGCCTCAGAATGTTTCTGCATTTTAATTCAGTCTCATTTTGTCATCAAACTATGGTATATACATTATATAAAACTAAAGGGCAAAGTCAATGGAAGTTTTTGAAGGATGGTTTGATTATGGTGATGGCCCACATATGACTGCAGCAAGATTTCTGCACGTGAAATAAATCCACTCAGCTAGTCATTTTCTGTCATCTCATAGTTGATCTATGAAAAAATAGAAAGTTGATTTTATGACAGTATTTGTAGATTCCCAATAAATTAAAACCAAAGAAGATGCTATGCTGAACATGCACACTGGCAAGATGGTACAATATTAGCACATACAAAACACTTACAAGGTGGTACAATTGCTTTGTTTCCTGCCAATTTACTAATACCTCAGCTGTGAGAACGTCAGTAAGTAAAGCACTCCCTTTGTGAGTACCAACCAATCTGGTCTTATCCCAGTGGTTCTCAAACTTTTTCCATCATTCCCCACCTGAGAAGAAGGGGAATTTCCGCTCCCCACTTGCCCCATATAACCTCAAATCACCTCAACAATGTGGTAATAAAATACACATGCAAGTTTTCAATTTTCTAATTTATTTGAACATCAGCTGTCTCTTCACTAACCTCTCCCTCTTGGTGCGGTTCCTGATTCCTTTGGGTTGCCTCCGCTGCTGCTGTCTCAGTGGAAAAGTGCCGGTGTTCTATCTGGCCCTAGATATCTACCGTATTTGCCGGCGTTTAAGACGACCTACAACTTTTCCAGTTAAAATATAGAGTTTGGGATATACTCGCCGTATAAGACTACCCCTCTTCCAACGCAAATCCTGCTTGGATTGGTCAGCTCTCCCTGCATGCCCAGCCCTCCCTGTCTCCAAGATTATCAGAGCATTGTCACACTGTGCTTCCCCTACAAGCCCCTTCCCACACTTGCTGGCTCCATAACTCCCCCACACACACACACACACACACACACACACTTTATGTGAGAGCTGAACCCTTTCAGCGCAAGTGTAATCTTTAAAGCAGATGCTCTAATTGTTAGTTTATCTTTTCCTTGATTGCAGACATTGTTGATCTGTTACAAAATGAAACATTGCCATTTTTTTAATGAAATTTTACATCATACATTTTGCTCACAGAGGTCAAAAAGCCCTTAAATGTGATTGTAGTTATTTTAAGACAATGAATATCATGCTATAAAGAAACTGTGCCAAATTTTTGGAAATTGAATGTACAGTATGTATAATAATAACAATATAATGAAATAGATTAGTTAAGAGAAACAAAATGCTCCAAATGAATGTTACTTTTGTATTACCTCATTGTAGCTGGTTTAACTGATGCCATCGGCATGTATTCACTGTTGATCTCATTATTCTGAATGCTATTTTGCATTTTGATTGCATGACGATACTGTAAAACAAGCAATAACATTTATAAAAATACTCCATTATTACACTTTTCTACATTATATTATATACTATCTTACCCGTCGCGCGTTGCTGCAATATCAGAAAAAAGGAAATTCAAGAAAACTTGTTATGAAAAAAAAATCAATTTGCATTGTGTCATTTTTATTAATATTTATTTATTTTCATCAGCAAATCATTTGAAAGTGTCATTTAAATTCTATTTATTTATTTGAGTGCTTGCGGTTATAGTATATTTTTGATTTTTCCGTCTGGTGCGTATACGAATAAATCAGAAGGTTTTCTGACGCGTGAGCAGGCCACATACAGTTGTCCATGTGAGAAACATGGATTCTCCAAATCTAGTCCACACACTTGCAGCGATTGTCCTTGTACTTTGTTGATGGTCATTGTGAAAGCGAGTCGCACCGGAAACTGCAAACGTTTGAACTCAAATGGAATATCTGTTGGGATCATTGGAATACGTGGCAACTATCTTCCCCCTTGAATTTCCCATTCAGAATTGTAGCTTCGATGACATTGTTTTTCATATTTTTCACTGAAAGTCTTGTACCGTTGCAAAGTTGTGGTGGATTGATGTTTTGAAGAAGAATGATAGGCACGCCAGTTTTCAGTGTAAAAATGTGCGGTGGCATACCCAGCAAATCGAATGAATTCAAGAATTCTGTGGGGTAATTGACAATTTCATCTTGATTAATCAGAGTATCAATGGACTGATACGTTGTTGCTTCCCCTGGTATTCCGTTTTGAATACTGAAATTGATGGCATTGACATTGTTGTTTGTAGCTGCTAATATAGCACGTTCACTTAGCCACTGATGATTTTTGTAATTCCGTGCGATATTTGGAAAAACCTTTTGTGACACAACACACTCACACCCTCACAGACACACCCACACACAGACATACCGTACTTCCCAAAGTTTCATGACGATCGGATGAATAATGCATTTTTTGCTAGTTACACCCTTACGTCAAATAGGGGACGAAATGTACTAAGCCAGAAACCTTCCCGGGATTGTACATAACAACTTCCCAAAGTTTCATGCTGATCGGATGAATGCTGTAGTAATGCATAAAGGACACACACATACACACATACATTCATTTTATATATAGATACGTTTGTAGATTAACAAGCAATAACATTTATAAGAATACTCCATTATTACACTTTTTTACATTACATTAAATATGAATGTTTGCAGGTTTTAAGGGCCTAATTGGTCTATAATGAGCCTTTTCCCTAATACATGAAGTGCAGTGGCCAAGCTGAATGCCAACATTTATAATGGATATATTTAACAAAGCAGAAATTGTCTCATACATCTTTGAATTTGCTACAGTTTGCCTTTGCATATTCAGTAAAAATTGTTACTTCCTGAAATGTGGCACTTTCTCACACACCTTGTAGTGTTACGCTGTGTATTTACACACCACTTTGTGTTTATTTGCTGCAAATTAGAAGACAATTCAGACACTCATCGTTTGTTGAAGTGACAATTTGCCAAAGTGGATTTGACTTTGCCAAATGTATTTTTAATATCTTCTCCTCAAAGACAAATACCTTACAACTCGATCTTTTTATATGTAAAAAATCTCATCGAACAGTAAAGCTAGTCTTGTAAAATTTAATTTCATTCAGATGAAGAGTCAACCATATTAACAGGTAACTTTGGTTGGTTGAAACAATCGCATTCTATCAACCAAAGTAGCAGATCTCTATGGAAATGATCTACTGTTTTTCTAAAGCCACTAAATTGCTGTAACCTTGTATACATCATGGAATAAATGTAAGAATATTCTGATTGGGTACTGAATTTTCTTTGGATCTTCTTTAGAGGTGAACTAAAAGCTAGCCTTTATAAGGGCTGTTTTACTGGATAATAGATACATATGCTTACCTAGCATAGTCCTGTGGTTGTATTAGGCCACAGATGCTATAAAATGAGTATTGCAATAATTGGTGATTCCTTTTTTATTGGACTAACAGTCATTTTAATGGAGCCATATGTTGTATCTACCATTATAATTTAGGATAGAATGGTCTATTATTGGACTGCTAGTCAAATAAAAAAGGTATCACCAAGTATTGCAATACATATATCTATTTATATATCTATATCTATATATATATCTATATATATATATAGATATAGATATAGATATATGTTAGGAAAGAGTGGTCGTGTTAGTCCACAGATGCAAAAAAATGAGTATTGCAGTATTTGGTGACACCTTTTTTATTGGACTAACAGTCTTTTAAAAAATAAATAGACAAGCTTTCGGAGGTTAATTCTCCTTCATCAGGTGAAGAGTCAATACTAACTATAGGCAAGAATGTAAGAATGCATTCTACTGAGGTAACGGGCTATAGAAAACAGCCATAAATATACTTGTCATTAGGGGGGTTGGAGGTTGGATTCCTTGGTACAGAGAAACCCCATGGTTTAAAAGTAGACATAACTCAATGTGTAGTTCTATATAAAATAAAGGTATGATAGTGAGATTGATTTTTTTTTCCCACAACAACTGAAGCACTAATTGACATATTGCATACTTACTCTTTGCTGCATCCACAAACACATTACTACAACAAAGCAGATAAATAGGAATACAGCAATCCCAGTCACAACCCATAGAATAAATTCCGGCATTCTATCACAAGGCTGCAAATCTAAAAAAACAAAAACAAAAAAAAACAGTTACACTAAAATAATCTGAAGCTGCGGA
Organism: Pipa parva; assembly: GCA_019650415.1. Classification (NCBI taxonomy): domain Eukaryota; kingdom Metazoa; phylum Chordata; class Amphibia; order Anura; family Pipidae; genus Pipa; species Pipa parva. Next base: position 10,706 of record WMED01006790.1, read on the forward strand.
TCTGGGAATTATAAACATTTACATTGTCACTATATATATATATATATATATATATATATAAAACAAAACCATTTCACAATAAAACAACCGATAACATGCATTACACACTGCACTGTCAAGGGTGTTTAAAACTGTAAAATTGCCCTTTAATTACCTTAGAACTGCAAATTGATAAGTTCCAATTAAACAAAGGGTCTCAAATGAAGCAATAAAACACAGCGCCCCATCCTTATCATTAACTTACTTTAAAATGACCACATCATTCTGCTTTGACATTTACAATCTTCTCTAGGAGACCTCCTAATTTTAGGGATTATCCTCAGTATTCCATGTACTCAGTACTCATGTATTCCAGCATCCATGTGACTCTTAGAATTTAATTGTTTAAATCACCTTATCACTAATAATCTGATATCGTTTATTAGACATGTTGTAGTATTCCTTTAATGCAGCATATACTGTATATGGCACACTCATTTCAAGAAATCAATTGCCCCTAAACTACTAGTCAAATGACTAAGTGATGTTGTGATTATATTGGACACTTTGCAGACTGGGTATACTTGTACCACATGTCACAAACAGCCCTCATTTTACACATTCCTAATGACGAGCAGTTTAAAGTCTTCGTGGGGAGAATGACCATCTCTATTTAACCCTGGAAAAGTAGCAGTGATGGGACAACCCATGTGCCATTAGCCTCAGTGTATTTACCACCAGATAATGTTTCCCCATTAATCCTTTCAAATATTTGGGCTTATTTATTAAGATCTGGATTTTTACCATTTTTTTTGTCTATTTTTGGTAGTTTTTTCCATTTCTTTTTCTCTAATTTCCAAGCAGACCTTAGTTTTGGGGAGTCAGTTTACATTATAAGCTAAATAAAAGAATGATTATAAAAAATAAGGACTAAGGAGAAAATATGAATTTTTATTAATATTTTTCAATTTTTTTTCACCTTCTTCTAGGCTTGACAAATAATCCCTCTTATGTAAATGAAAAGTAATAAGGATTAATAGATTGCAACTCAGAGGCCAAATTACTGACAGGGGGTAATTCACTAAAGTCTGAATTGTTGCGTATAGGTGCGAATTCCCCAGATAAAGACAGTCACAATAGGCTGTTACTGTCGCAGTCATGTCTTTATAATGAAAATATTGTCGCTGTTGTGACTTTATTATGGGAAAATTGTCACGGATTTGCTGTGGGAATCCGCTGTTTGCGAATTCAACAGTCGAATTCGCACCTTTGTGAATAACCCCCTAAAAATCTTTAGTAACAGGAAAGGTGAATTGCTATTGACATGCCTGGTAAGAAATAAAGAACAAATCAAGCTGTACCTTCAAAGACTTAAAGGGCAATGGCACAAAAGGGCGTTTTGACTGCGATGGTAAGTGCCACAATCAAAAGCCCTTTAAAAATAAAGTGCTAATGGGAGTCATTAGTTCCAATGATGACCATGTAAAAAAACACATCACCATTTAAAGAGAAGCAGTAAATGTGATTCCCTTAAAGCAATGACGTGGTCAACAGTTAATCATTTTGGCTGCGCGTAAGGGGGTTATTCACTAAGGTGCGAATTTGACTGTCGAATTCTCAAACAGTGGATTCCCACAGCAAATCCGCTACAATTTCCCCATTGTAAAGTCGCAAAAATTTTATAATGTTAATATTGTGACAATTTTCCCATAATGAAGTCGCGACAATATTTTCATTATAAAGATGCGACTGCAACAGTAGCAGCCTGTTACGACTGTCTTTATCTGGCAAATTTGCACCTAAACGCAACAATTCAGGCCCTCATTCACCATAGTGCGAAGTGAGCCGCGAAGCGTTCGGCTCACTTTGCATATGGTGTTATGCGCATGTTGATGTCCTGTGCGCGGACCTCAGCATGCGCATTAAAGGGATTCCCCTCCCAGCGAGAGCACTCGAGTCTCCCTTTAATGCGCATGCTGATGTCCGCGTGCAGGACTGTTGGTTTTCCATTGCAAGGAGGTGATTTACCAGTAGCACTGTATTGTTATTGGTAAATCACTGGGTCATTTGACCCAAAGTCAGGATCCCCAATCCAGCATGATCCAGTTAAAATGTAGCCCTGTCCCCTAATTCACACTCTCCACTTGTTATTTGGTTAATGTATACAGTACATCTGAGGAATAGGATCTCATGGATTTTGTGTGTGTGTTTGTGAGATATATAGGCCGGTGGAAAATAGCAACAATTGGGTTTTAGTTAGGCTGCTACAATATTTCTATAATGAAAACAGTTATTTCTATGTATGTTGAATTAACAGGCACATCACCAATTTTATAAATAAGTACTTGCTAAAGGGAGGTTAGACCTAGATTTATTATGTTTTGCCAAAGTCAGAAAGAATATGGTAACTCCAAGAGTAGCCCTTGTTCAATAAATACCAGAATCTTACCTTGCATATAAATGAACATCTTAGTTGTCAAGCATTGCAAAGGAGGAGGAAAATAAATTTCAGTCTCACATGTATAACTATCTGTGTGGTTGATGTCAAGGTTGGAAAGAGTAAACAAAATAGTACTGCCATTGTATTTCAAATATTTACACACGGCTTGGCCATTCCAGCTCTGGAATTTGATAGTTTGTCCATCAGTGTACACCATGCAGACCTTCTGTTTCTTATCCCCCCTCATCAATGTTATATTAAACTTGGAGTCTGTCTTAGGCACAGGTTGGCAAGGGAAATAAACCTCACCATTCTCTGAAACAATCGTCACATTTGAGTGGCTATTACAGGGTCGTGCTGGAATACAAAAAAAAATCCATCTAATGTTAATGATGCATTACACAATACATATGAAAAATACATATCATATACACAGTGTATGAAAGTGTAAAGTGTTTATGGAAAAGCATTCAGTAAAATTCCCAGTAAATGACAGATAATGTAGAAATTGCACAAGTGTTAGAAAGATTATTATGGTGAAGTGGAATAAATGGAACCCAAAAACCCTCTGTATAGTGCGGTCCTCCATGAAAGAGATTTTTTATTGTAAGAACAGTGAGGTTATGGAACTCTCTGCTGCCTGAAGAAGTTCTTATGGTTAAATCCATTAAAGTGTTCAAAACTGGTTTGTATGATTTCCTTCAGTGTAAGAACATTACAAGTTATGGGTACTAGATAACTGGAGGTGGGACCTTGATCCAGGGAATTATTCTGATCCTTCAGTGTAAGAACATTACATGTTATTGGTACTGGATAACTGGAGGTGGGATCTTGATCCAGGGAATTATTCTGATTGCCATATTTGGAGTCGGGAAGGAATTTTTTCCCTAATATGAGGATAATTGGCTCTTGCCTCATGGGTTTTTTGCCTTCCTCTGGATCAACATTGCAGGAAAATAGGCTGAACTGGATGGACTTGTGTCTTTTTTCAGCCTTATAAACTATGTTACTATGTTACTAAAGAGAAGGCATTCACATGTCCTCTGCTATCCGCATAACATTTCCATACTCAACCAACAAGCAAAGGTATAAACTCTGCTCATGGAAAATGTGGGCAGAGACATGAAAATCAGTCTATAATGCCTTTGTGACCAACTGTGCATCCATAACATCTGATTTAATAGCACAGGTAGATCCTAAAATTCAGAGACATATACTGTATACAACATGTAGCCATAACATGTTTCAATAACTGTAAAATTCATATTTACACTCTATAAGGTGAAATTTATTAAACTCGGTAAAGCCGGTTTTGCTTTTCCAAGTTTAATTATCACAAGAACATCCTGAATTTTCTCATGGTAAGTATCTCGAGAGGTTTGCTTCAATCGATACTTGAAGTGACAAACGTTTTCTATTGAATATATCCATGGAAAGTTAGCTATACAGTATGGCTTACTCTTTCCATGTATAAATTCAATAGAAAAAAGTTTCTCACAGCAAGTATCGATCAAAGCAAATCTCGAGATACTTACAGTTAAACCTCGTGAGGTGTAGAGGAAGGACCATGCTCCACAAGAGGAGCTCCTGAGGCCTACCTTGCCTCTGGTAGGGACTGGAAAGGACCCGGTACCCTATATTAAAGGGCCTTATGCCCATATTTTATATTTAAAGCGCAAGCGCCCATATATACTGCTGTGTAGGGGAATCCAGCCCCCATGTCCTATTGCATAAGGATCCAGTCCTAGTGACCAGAGCCAGCACTACTAAAGAGCAGTGTATCAGAGGATTCCTTTAAAGATACAGTGCACCTTAAAGAGCCACAATTCCTGCATTGATTGTGAGTACCCTTAGGTTGGCAATCCTATAGGGGCAGCTACTTGTTAAATATACCTATCGGAGAAGTATTTGTGCCTGTATCTATTACACTGTTTATGCTACCATATCACCTTCTCTGTGTGTGTTAAGTTAATAAACACTATTTATTATGCCCATAATCCTTTGAATCAGGGTGAGGGCTCACTCCAGAGGGTAAAGTCATGAAATGTAACCCATGTTCTTCTTCTAGTCTGTGCTTATGGTAAGGTACTGTACAACCCAGAAACCACCATATTTCACTGTAGCATTACACAGGTATAAAGAATATTCCAGTTCGAACTATAAGGAACCATTAGAGGAGAACTAAAGGTATAAGATAAAAGACGTATCAAAAAACTTACCTTGTATAGAACTGAATCATTACAGTCACAGCATGAACTGTGCTGTAATTTCCCGGCACCAAGGCTGACACAGAAGCCAGTGCGAAGCACTTGGTTGCACTGGTGGTGAAAAATTATTTCAATGTCATCACGTTCATTGCGGGGGCCAATGAGAATGCTCCCTGCATTGAGCGTGATGATGTGTTAGTCCGGTGAACCAAGTGGGAGGAGCTTCGCACTGGCTTCTGTGTGAGCCTGTGCTGTGAAGTCAGCATCAGGTGCCGAATAATTACAGCACAGTTCATGCTGTGACTGTAATGATTCATCTCAATATAAAGTAAGTTTTTTAATATGTCTTTTTTTTTTTATATACCTTTAGGTCTCCTTTAAATTATTCTGCTATGCTATTCCTATTTCAAGATATCTGTCCACATAACTCTGGGAGCTAGATGACTGAGAAGGTGGGATCTTGATCCAGGGAATTATTCTTATTCCAGGGTTTTGGTTTGGTAAAAGTATGTATGTGTGTATAATTTTATAAAGTGCCACTTGGTTAAGCAGCACTGTACAATTTAACAGTATAATTAAAATACCGACATGGGAAAGTGTTTAACTTCATACAAGTTAAGTAAATTACAAGAATAAAATCATGAAGATAGATCAATCTAATTCCAGACCTTGACTGAAACAGGAAGATTGAGGTCCCTGCCCCACAGAACTTCCAGTCTCATTGGGAGGGAGACTAACATGCAGAGAAAAGAGGGTAATAAGTACAATAACATAAAGAGTCAGTTAATTAGCCTATAAGTACTTTTAAAAAATATATACAGTAAATTGTTGCTTAAGGATAAGCTAAAAAGGTAAGATTTCAGTTTAGTTTTGAAAATATTGAGGGACTGTTCTTGGCAGAGGTACAGGGGTATAAAATTCTACAGACAGGGGGCAGCAAGAGAGAAGGATTTAATACAGGAATGGGCAGTCTTAGTGAGAGGTCCATAAATAGGACTGCCTTGTGAGGAAAGTAGTAATCATATCTTTATTAAACCCCAACCTCCCAAAAAAAAAAAAAAAAATCAGCCATAAAATGAGCACCTGTTTTTTTATGCCATATTTTTTGTAGATAGTCTTTACTTTTTATCAGTGAATTTGAGAGCATTGCAGACGCATTTAGTCATCTATGGTTTCGGAGAGAGAAATCTGAGAGGTGCGGTGAAGGTTACTTTGATCTGCATTTCTGGGAACTCGTGACACATTTATTTGATCAGTTTACACTAAAGACCTGTGATATTCCTGCCTTTATTCCACCTACTTGCTGTGTGAGCTGACTGAAAAATTCCCACAGATCTTAGAACATTAAGATGTTACTGGTAATGTTGTTGGCGATGTGCTGCACCCAAAAGTAGGTGGGGTGCTGAACACACCACAGAGATATTCAGAAGCTCAGTCCACCACGTGTGGTTCTTTTGAGCACAGACAATTGTTGTTTTCTAAATGCTAACATTACTGATGTCATGCAGGCCTGTATAAACTCTGCTGCTTACTTAGCTACAGCTATGTAAGAAAAGAATAGTAAGGTAAAGGTCTCGACCAATAGAAAAGGCAGGCAGAGTTTCAGCATAATAAAGTAGTGTCAAACAAATAATAAAGCAGGCACAGTATGATATCAACCAGGCAAGGGCTGAACATACAACCTACAGAAAGAAATAATATCATAGTGACACAATAAATGTACAATGCCAGAAAAGATATAATAACATTTAACAGGCCAAATGTCATCCCAGTTAGGTCGCTCTGTGATATCACGGTGTCATTATCTGTATTATTGTGGTTCTATTCTATATTTGACTCCACACAGTAACTATATATTGCAGAAGTGGGAGATATCTATGTATCTAGGTTGCTGGTGTAGGATATTGAAAGAATTAGGAATTTCAATCTCCTAAGTAATAGTAAATGAAATATTTATAGAGGAATATGGGCAATGTTATATATTGTGTATGCAGTGAGGGAGATTTATCCAAGAGGTTTGGGGTGAGATGTCAGGAGTTGTCCTACCATTTCGGACCAGCAGTCATTTGCATAGAGATACCTGTTGATTGCTGGGTCATGAAAGAAAAGAGTATCTACTGAAGCACACAGACAGGTGTCTCATATCCAGAGGATGATCGATTTCAGAGTATTACAAAAGTGGGTTATTATATGCCCTATGCTCCTGCTGAGATGTATGACCATGTTGCTGATAACATTGAAGCAAAGGTTGTGGAGAAGATCATCAAAAAGGAGAAGATGCCTCCAAATAGTTTGACCAACCCTGATGCCAGGAAAAGAGCAGAGGACTGCAAGTACATTAAAAGTAAAAGGGCCTCAAGATGAAGAGCATAGATCTGGAGATTGAAGAATACCCAGTGACTGAGAAGCACCATATGCAGCATATGCGTTCCACTTACTGGATATGCATCACCGAAAGTGACATTCCGTGTTAACAAGGTTGCTATCTGGAAAGCTTTATATGTGCTCCTTTAGAGGGAAATTCAGTTAGTAGAAGCAAGAACATTTAATTTAAACAGTGGCATACAGTACATCCTATTGGATTTATCATACTCCTGAGGAAGCTTGAAACTGGGACTGAAGCCAGCGAAATGCATTGACTTTTTTCCTGTTCTATATGTTAGATGTGCTTTTATCCACTGTGGTTAGTGAGTACCTTTTCATTGCTCTTTTATTCTATTAAAAAACATTTTTACACTATAGATATCTTCTTCTGTTTTATATAATTAACTACAAACCCCAAAATCAGAAAAGTTGGCACGTTGTGTAAATCGTAAATAAAAA
>WMED01006791.1:0-18152 GCA_019650415.1 Pipa parva
ATCATTGGTAATGCACTATCAGCGCATTCTTTTTGCGCTCTCTTTGCAGATTTTCACATCATTTAGAATGAATACTCTTTTGTTCCTATAAATATATAGCAGTCTCCCAGTTGCCATAGGAGGGGGTGTAGGCTTGGCAAATGGTTGCACTAAATATTCTTAAAAGACAGAGAAATAGAAAGAGAATCATTGCAATTAATCATTGATAAACTGATCAATTAGTTATTGGTCTTTTTTGATATAGACCATTTCGAAAATTGAAGTCCTGCAAACTGAAACATATTGCAAAAAACATGGATAAACAGTGAAACAAATAGAAAATTTGGAAAAAATCTTAATAAATATTCCCCTAATTTAATGTTGAAGCTATGTAATATTGCAGATATTTCTAGAAGATGTAGATATTCCATAACTGGTGCATGTGTGTCAATAGCCTAAAAATGAAATACAATCTAGTGGGCAACTGGTGCAATTGCCAATGTAAGCAGATAAGTTTGTGCCATTAATCATATCCGCAGGGTTTGATTACTTTATTGTCTAGAAATCCTCAGACTCTAAAGATAAATTACAAAATGTATCACCTTTACCAATGTTTGTGTACTTCTGTTTTAAAGCTAAGCAATAAAATAACATTTAAGGTGAGACCAATGAATTTATGGTATTTGTACACAAGCATTTTGTAATGTTTATGTGGATATTTTTGCAATATCCATTTTAGAAATGGATCAATTATTTAAAGCAAAAAAAAAAAAAAATCTAAAATGTTTGTTGCTTTTGTAATAATATATTGGTTCATATTACATATGTATTCAGAGGCAAATAGTGTTAGTCACTTCTATACCCAGACTGGTCCCAATATGAGAGATCTTGAAGTCCGTGAGACGTGGAAGATGTGGAGGTGCTGGATTGAGGTTTGTTAGACCACAAATAAAAAGAAAAAGGGAAATTCCCTAGTGTAATATGTTATAAACAATTTAGTGCATTTAGTACCAATTTAGGACAAAAAATTTTTTTTTGTCTTATCCACAATGGTCCCAATATGAGACTCATTCACTAAGCCATAGGCGCCACTTACAAAATAGAGAAAGTTGAATTTCAGCATATGTTTACTTAACCTGTCACACAAACACATGTACTTGGCAACCAAGTGAGTCTAGACACCAGCAGTTACTGGTTACAGACAAATTATCCCTCTAGATTAGGAAAACAGCAATTTATCCCTACTTCTCAAAAGGCTGGCTCCCCCAGCAAAGGTGCCCTAGAAATCCTATGTCCATCCTAGGGGTATTTCTACCTCATACGTCCTATTTATTCATTGGGGATATGTTAAGGCAATACCACACATAAGCTCCAGCTTGTTCAGTATGCCTTTTGCTTAAAATTGGCCCTTTGGAAAGCTTAAGGTAGAAGTAAAAGAGAACAGTGTGTACCACATGGAAAGGTATTGAACTGCAAGGTCCTTCCACTGAGAGTTTCATATAGAGTAGCTTCCCAGAAACACTACCATGGCACTGACATAATATATAACATCAATCAGAATCAGAACATCAATCAGAAATCCTTAATCTAAGGAAACAAATTGCTAATAAACTAGGGATATATAGAGTACTAGCAGGGAAATCCAAGAATCTAAAATATCACATGCCTATGGTTGTTTTAACACTTTTCTTCAAGAACTTGGTTATCTGATCCAAAGTAATAATACTAAAAAATACTATAAGTGCACCCAATGAGCTTAACAAATATAATGGAACTCACTAAAAACAGCAGAAAAAGATGTTATTCTGACACTGAACAGAGACATTCCATTGTTCTGAAACAATCAGTAAGTTCTCAATGACAACGACCTTAGAGCATTTGTCTATTAAAATCTAGCACTTTTCCATTGACACTTATCCAAAACAGGTAACTCAGAACAGCAGCTGATGAGTTTGGCAGGATGAGGCTTTAATGCCAGTTGAAGGTAATGATTAGAGGTAATTTGCTATGCAGTGGATCTGTCAGTGTTTAATGAAGCAAGAACGCCTTTCGTCAGGTGGACTCAGAGAGTGTCTTTGGGTGGGAGGAGAGAAAAAAAAATCAGGCCAAAAAAAGAAATTGCTCTAATTGAGACTCTGAAGAGATAAATGGGAAAGTTTAGAACAGCTGGAAATTGCTTTGAAAGGAAACTTTAAGGATTATTTATCTTCTCAGGTGGTCGGTTTGTCACCATGGCAACACTGTCAGTAGATACTAGGAGAAACGTAAGAGTCAAGGTTTTCTTGTGGACATCCAGAGGGTAGAGATGTGAAGGGATATGGTTAACAATTTATTGGGAGGGTGTCTTGAGACATTTTTAAGATAAGTTAGTAGTGTTAGTATTTATGTCTGAGTACATGGGGTTGATAACTAGCGAGAATGAAATAAACAGAGAAATAGTGAGATCAAGCGCTGTAATCACATAATTATCCCAAATTTTTAATGATCCCATTTACCTGATTGAATAAAGTCAATGTTGTGCCACATAACAATAGACCCTGTTTCCATGCATTATTTTTATTAACACCACCGGTAGCATTTCCTGTGCTTCATCTAGCCTTTCTAAGCTCTTGAAGCCAAGGATTCAGGCCTATCCAGTCAGTAATACAAAAACTGAACCCTTCAAACAAATCATCTTTAATCTTACTCTGTGTCTTGTGCATTTTTGTCTCAGTTTATATAAGCTACCATCTACAATCCTAGCAGTGAGGGTAGGTTTACATTTACATTGATAATTTGTAGAAGCTATGGTCGCAGCAGTCAGAACTCTTGATATTTTTTTGTTTTGGAGAGGCAGTTACATTTTAGATGATTGGATTTTGCATTGGGGCATCTTACATAATAGTTATGCCAGTGTTGCTACTTACATAGTTATCTACTCACATCAAAATGCATTCCATTCTTTTACAGTGAAATTTCATTTTCTTTATTTTCTGTTTTTAAAAATAGATAACAATATATAGGGATATTTAGTATAAAAGATTTCATCCTTTATTACAGTCCTGCCTCCTCCTGATTTAAAATAGATTTCTGTAACTGCCAAAAGAATATATCAATCACTGCAATCTATACTAGTGTAAACATTTCCATAGTAGTAATGTAGTTGGTCACTGTGAGAAAGCTTTACAATGCTGAATATTGTGCACATTTAACACCAGTTGTACACACCACTTTAACCCAGACTTTTGGCCTGTTTTAAAACTAAATACTGTACATACATTGTCTTGTACTGTGACATGTGAATGACAAATTTATATATTTTGGTTAAAATGAAGTATATTTCTATGGTCTAAAGTTCTCCTTGAAATGTATCTCCTTTTCATGTCAAAACTCCTTTGTTGTCTCCATCCCAACTCTGCTCAGAATCTCTCTCTATGCCCCCTTATTGAACAGCAGCTTAAGTTGCACTCCTTCTAGAACATTCAGCTCCTCAAGCAATCTCTCATCTTAACCTTCACATTTACATTGCACTTCTTTTTACACCACCAGGTTTAAAGGTATAGTTTTCTGCATTTTCTCTCTTGCAACAGCAGCCTATCACTAAACACCATGGTATGTTATAGGAAATAACATGGCCCTGCTATGTCATTTAAGGGCTTTTGATGTTACCTTTGAGGGCCTAACATGATCTCACTGGCATCTCTGGCATACTTTCACATTAGGTGTACATACCCAAAATGTGTGTACTGTTTTTTTTTATCTGTATTGCTTTATATATATATATATATTCTCCATATCAGAGCGTAACTCTAACCCCTACTCGTATGCCCATCACCATCTGCATCTCCAACAAACTTAGTTTCAAGTTCCCAGCACTGCCTAAAGTGTGAAGTAAATAGAATCCTAGGCATTCAACGGGGGTGACTTTTCAGTTGCTCAGTATCTCCTCTTTTAGAACATATCAGGTCTCCTCTGTCTGTGTAGAAGATGTACATCATTCCTCATCCTTGGAGAAACCTGCACATTATTGTGCAGTCTCTGAACATTAAACACTACTATATCCAGTGAGCCCTTCTCTATGCCAGCTGGCTATCTATAATTAGAAACAATGCTCTGTCCTTTTCTTATCCCTCTTTGAGGTAACCTGTGCTTAGTACAAAGTGACATTTTGGAATGGTCTGTCACATGTAGACTTTGCTTAGACTTGGTTTTTTCATGCATACTCAAATTTGCTTGACTTTTGCAGCCTCTTCCTTTCTTTTTTATGCTGTGAAACCTTTTATTTTATTCTTTACTGCCAACTTCTCTTTTCTTCACTCTGAAGCTATCATGTAACCCAGCTGTGTGTGTTGCTTCTTGTCTGCCTAGTGATTTCTCACTAAGTCACTGGAGTGAGGATCAACTAATCCCCATTGCAGTGAGAGTGTCTTCTCAGCATACTGAACACCACTCTTGTGTTTCTTATCTCTCACCTACTTGCCCACATTCTATCACTCATGTTAACACATCAGCATTACCGATTAATTAACTTCAAACATGAGGTGCCTTTGAGGCACAGAGCTGATAAGATGCTGGAACAGACTCTGACAGTATAGGATATTGTTTGAGGAGCAGTGGGAGTTGAAGAGATGATGCCTTAGATTACAAGGTAGTTTACAATGATTATTTTACAAGTTTCCTAGAAACAGGTTTGCTGGCAATTTCATCCTTTATAATTAGACAATGAATTAGAGTTAACCCATTATCTTTGATGTTAAATTTATCATGTGTTGTCTTATTTTCATTGTCATTTATTTGGCCTAAATTCCAATGTTATAAAGAAGAAACCATATCCCCAAAACACTGATAGGCATTTATAACAATACTGTACTAGTTAAAATGTTTTCATGAAGTAGAAGACTGGAAAGGCTTATTCATTAAAGTGCAAATTAGGCAGTGCAAATGACTTCACACTACTTTTGGTACCAGTACTCCAATGCTCACAAATTCAATACTCCTTATTAACAGGAATGGGCACAATTTCTTGTGTAATGCTGTGTAGCCAGTTAAACAGTAGTATAATGCTTAGTCATGTCATAATGAGGTTAATTCTACTAGTAAAGTGCAATGAGGTTAGCCTCACAAGATCTCACTATCTCACTTGATCTGGTGAGTCAAACTAGTACATTCCGAGTACACCTTGAGTTAATTCAACACACTTTAACTTAGGCAATAGGCAAAAGTCATTTGCACAAACACACACAAACTAATGCAAAGAGCTCAAGAAGTCCCCAATCATTTTCAGTGTCAGAATTGGTTGGGAATTCCTCACATTGCAGAGACTGATGAATAAGCAGTGATGGAGAAGTGGTGAATAAATGGCAATTGGGCCCTTTTTGCGACTGTTTGGACTTTTGTGAAAAAGCCCCCAGATTTTTATTACTTTTTGTTTGTTCACCTGTTCTCTACAGGTAGATATATTTGAAAGTATTTTTTCCAAGTATTGATTCCAAAACAGCCTACAATAATGCATGTTTTTGGACTTACAAATTCAAACTATAACTTATGTATTCATTAATATATGGCTTCTTAATTTGTTGCCCTACTGAACACATTATATCCATTTAGTGACTGTATGATTTAAATTGGGAATATCCGAAGGACTCTGTAGACAGTGTGAATGTTAATGTAGAGTACACACTCAAGCATTGCTTAGAATATACTTCAAAAAAAATATCTGTATATTTCCTAGTTTGTGAAATATATGGGAGAATTTGGTGAAAGCGACAACTAAAATATGGGGTAATGGGATTTATTTCATATTATTTATAAGTAATTTATATTTTGCAGGTCCTGAGAGGAGATTTGACACAAAACTAGAAACATTTTTTACTGACATTTTAATATGCAGTAAAGTTATTTAGAAAAATACAAAGTTAAGCTGTTTATAAGAGCAAAAGCTGGTTCAGAAATTACAAGTAAGAGATTTTCATCTGAACAGGTTCCCACAAACACTACAGGAAACATTTTGGTTATAATCTTTTAGGGGATCGGGGTTCATTTATAAATATGTTGTCATTGTAATTCAATATGAGGAATTTACAAACAACTCAGGACATTTAAAAACCATTGAAGGAACACGCCTGTTCCATTGGAGTGCAGGTGAAGAGCCTTATTCTAGCCTAATTTTCTTCCCTTGTAGTTATAGAGACCATTACATGGAGAAAGAGGAGGTGACTATATTGGATGTCATTTAAACACATAAATAAGACACTAGTAAATGAGTAATTCTTAAGTACAACTATTGATTGCTGAGCAAGGATCTATAAATATTGGAAAGCTCTATTGCTTGACATTTGTTATTGAATTTTGGGATTATCATTGACAGAAATTATCTATTTCATGGTCTATCATTGCTTGCCCTGCCTTTTATCTGTTCTTATTGCAGTTTTATATTTACAGGCAGTCACCAAGAGATACTCTTTGTGGTGAGCTGCAGTGTTAATTAAAAGGAGACAGAAGAAATGGACAGTCTAGGTTATGGAGGTTGTCTGTTATATGAAAGTGAACAGCCTGGCATGAAGACAATTTAAGCACATCTATAATAGTTCTTTCTTTCTCCAGAAGGACTGATTTTGTGAGACAGTACTTAAAGGCTGCTGGGATAATCCACTTATAGATAGATTAGAGAGAAATTATTTTCTTTTGTCAGTTCTTCAGAATATAACATTTAAACTATTTTGTTCTTTTTCTGTTTTATTTCACTGCTTTATTTCAAGATATTAAAAAAAAAAAAGGGGACACTTAGATATTTCTCACCTTGCATTTTATATCATTCACCGCTAAGCCCCTGTCTTTGACACCACAGGCAAAATATTTTGTCAGAAAGATCTATTTCTCCCCTTACTGTGCAAAGTAGCAGCAATAAAAAAGAGCTTAGGATGGCCAATAAGTAGATTTAAGCACCATGGAGAGAGACAGCCCTGTCACTGGAATGCAATATCTTTCTTTCTCTTTTCTTCTTCATAGGAAAGCAGGTGCTTTCAGTGGTTGCACAGGATGTATAAAATCACTACTTAAGCCTTTTCTTGATAATGTTCATATAGGAAACCCCTGCATTAAACCTACACAACTAAACAGGTTCCTGATAATATACAGTAAGGAGACCCCCGACTTGGTATTCACTGTGCACGTACAGTTATGAATACAATAATGCTAATATTGTATGATAAAACAATACTGATGTTGTATGACTCATTCAGCACTTTATACATTTTCTTTTGTTTTGCAGCTGGTGCTACCTACATTTTTGGGAAAAATGGGGGCCTGATTCTGTTCACCTGGCCACACAACGATAGACCAAGTACCCGAACAGATCGTCTGGCTGTGGGCTTTAGCACTACTGTAAAAGAAGGGATCCTTGTGCGCATTGACAGTGCTCCTGGACTGATGGACTTCCTGCAACTGCATATAGTAAGAGACTTCCTCTAAATACATGACCTGTTCAATCTCTTACTGCAATATAGCGCATGGGTTGGGGGTCAGCATAAAGCTTTTCCCTTCTTCCCCTGTAGCAGGTGCCAATAAGATAAGGTGGGGAAAAAGGAGCAAAAAAAAGCAGATATATGCCACAAAACTTTATTTTTGTCACCTCTGTAACAAGTGCTACCTATGGGCAAGCACTCTTAACAAATCCCATACATTGCTAATAGATTACTTCCTGAGTTAGTTTTATAGTGACTTTATGTAGTTATGCTGCTTGTAGAAGCCATAAGTGTTAGGCTGAATAACACACAGTAATAGCTGGACCATAGTTGTCATTGTAGACATGATAGGTAAAATTGCAGCCAATATCTATGTAAGCCATTGCAGCTGGCTATATACAATTATTCACACTGTACTTAAATGATGTAGAATATAGTATGACAGTCAACTTCAGTTTTAATTTAGTGCATGTCACTTAAATATGATAACTTATAAGAAAGGGAACATTATTTTTGTTGTATTTAGTCCCTTGCCTAATCCATTGAAGTAAGTGGGGCAGAGTGAACATTTGTTCCATAGATCTTATCCTCTTATGACCAACTCAGTGGGTTATGTCTAGGGCGAAATTTACTAAAGTCAAAAATGGTTTTTACTTTTTCGCCCGTTTTCACCACAAAAACAGGCAGAAATGTAAAAAATTACATTTTCGCAGCGAAAAATGGGCAAAAAAGTAAAAAAATCATTGTCAACTTTAGTAGATTTTGCCCTCAGAGCGTGTAAAGGGTATGTATGGGAGCACATGTGACATTCATATCATGGCTGGCACAGTAGCATACAGATGGTTGCTTTGTATCTTTATCTGCCAGCATTAGGATTTTTCTTCTGAGCAAGATTACTGGCTGTCTCTCTGCATTTTATCTGCTGCTATTATACACGATATTTGTTAATGTAGTGGCTGATGCTCATAACAATGCATTTTAATAGAATGTATTTTGACATTGCACCATAGGGTTAGTTTACTGCTTCCTGATTCTGTGCCTCACTCTGCCATATGGAGCACAATATATAGAGTTACCCTGTTTCCAGGCAATAACAAGAATGAGCTAAACTTTAAAAAAAGAACTAAGGTCTAAACAAAATTAGAAATGTCAAACCATATGCCAACACATTCCTAAACATTCCTAAGTGTTTAGTAGCCCATATGTTTATCTACTAAATACACTGCACATGCTCATTGTGCCTTGCCACCTGTGGGTGTGTACTAATTAGGGACATAATAGACTGACTTAAAGCTTAAGATAAAATTATAAATTCAAACAAACAAATAAATTAACTAAAAATAAATATTGGATTGCCTTCAAATCTTCCTGAAACATTCACTCAATGAATACCCATGATGGTATGGCTAAACATTGGCATGGCTTTACACAGCATGGCTTGACAAAAAAACACTGCAGTACGTATTATACATCAGAACATATTAGTAACCAACCTGGCTGTCTGAGGGGGATATAGATAACATAATGATCTGTGCTCAGAGTTAGATTTATTTGAAAGTTAAACTGAATCTCTAGTCAAGCTATTTTGTCCCTGTGCCTAAGAAGTACAGAGTCAGCATGTGAATAGACATCCAAGGAAGATGATTTACTAAGATTATAAAGATCTGTAGCCTCACAGGCAACATTACACGGATCAGTCTTTACTGTTGTTTGGCTGGAGCATCACTGAGCTGGTACTAGCTCACCACTATATTCATAAGGTACATTATTTCTACCCTAAATCTTTCTGAAGCTTTTTATCTCTATTGAAGGCATTTAATCATATTCATTAGGGAGCTACACATCTGTTTCCAGCATCATTTCTGCTGACAAATATTTGTTACAAAACAATGTCTAGAATGAGCATGCAAAGGAGAGATGTCTGCTTAATATATTCAAAAGTAGAATGTTAGACAATGCCATGACTGCATCTTTAAAAGCATCTTTTGGTTTGAGCTAGAGATAGCTAAAACATGAACAACACAAGAATAATTAATGTCAGTCTCGGCAAAAACATACTTGAGGTCTGGTTTGGATCTGCACCAGATCCTCTTGGCTGAATGTTAAATATTAGAGGAAGCATAATGAAAAATGTATGTACAGCAAATGATACCAAAGGACAGAACCCAGCAACCACAGGTGAAAATATAATAACTAAATGAACCTGCTGTTTTGTATTATCTATATAAGTACAGTACAAGCTGTTAACAGTAAAACTAATTGGACCAGAAAGAGAACCTAAAAAGGATCAGTTACTAATTTGGTACCATTTTTATTCATCAGTATTAGCTAAAATTGATACAGCCAGTTACAATTGCACCAGGAGCCCTAGTATTATTAGTTATAGAGTTATATACAAGGCCCTGTGCTCCTACAAGTGTAAGTATTTAGTACAGCTGTACAACATTGGTTAAACACCTTGATCCACTAAGGTAGGGATGTCAAACTCAAATACACAGTGGACAAAAAATAAGAACTTGGACAAAGTCGCAGGCCAACCTTGATATTTATTGAAACAATTTCTACAGTTTAGGAGGTTTCTCCTTCTCATCAGGTATAATAATGAACCTTTACAAACAGAGCATTCTGGGATTATCAGTGCATGCACTGTCTACTGGTGGGCCAGCTCTAGTAGACACCGCGGGCCAGATTTGGCATCAGTGCACTAAGGGATTTCTACAATTAATGGCTTTGTTTAACCATTGGTGCACTGGTGCTAAATGACAAGTCTTGCAAAGTTTTTCTTTTACATCACGGGCAAGTGAGGGTATGTAGACAGTGTTGGGTATATTTGTCAGGCTTTGCTAACAATATTTTTGTGATCTCCCATTTTTTGTTTCCCTTATCACTTCTACAATAAGCTGCTTTAGTTAAAATGAAATAAAAAAGGAAACTGGGACTACCAGTGCTTAACTGTGTTTTGTTGTTTTCATACTGACTCTTTTTGCTAAATTCTCCTGTTGATAAATACCCCTTATATGGTCATAAATATATCTGTTTCTGTCTCTGTGTATTGTGGCTAACGTACAGCTATATACCTGTATGGGCACAGTCTGCCCTTGTACATTGTCTTATATAGCACTGTCCTGGAATAATCGTAGATAGTGTCTGATCCAGAGGTGATTTTCAGCAGGGTCGACCACCCGGTTACATTTTTAAAATGAGTCACTTGTGCCATTAACCTGTAGTTTTATATAGACAATTTAATTTTAGAAGAGACCCGGTTCTAGATACATTAGAAAATGAGTGCTGGCCTGGTCTATTATGACTACAACTGCAGTTCTAGTATATATTGTATATATAATGATCTTATTAAAGGTAACATTTGTTCCCACTGATATGACTATGTACTGTCATTTATTGCAGGCACTGTCCATCTCATACAGTACTTACTTTAGGGACTTTTGTCAGTAAATCACTGAATACTGTGATATCAGGTAACTGTTGGTAAAATCATTGCTGTGCTGCCTGTGTAACTGCTGTTAAAGGGTATCATTATTTTCCAGCAGGGTATGTCTTATATTGACTATAATAGACTGTACCTGCACTGAATATCATGGCACAAAGCTTTACTTATTCTAATTACAGGATTTAGAGACTATATACAGTAGATACCATCCTAGCATGCCAGGGTATGTTGTGAGTAATATCACATAATATTATAAGTTAATAATATAAAATGAAACATTGCTGACACCACTGTACATACTTTCGCTGGAAGAATACATGCTTGTTAACTATTTCAGTCTGTTCTAACTGTATTTGTGCAAACTGATCCTTTGCATTTTTTTTCCTTTATTCTGAATATTCTTTTCAATCCCTCCATTGCTTTTCCAAATGGCTAATTTATGTATAATTTTGCATTCAGTAATTATGAGTCTTCTGCATACGCCATGATTTATACAGAGAAAAGCATCTGTCTGAAGCCTGGTGGGATATACAACCTTACCCTGCCTGATTCAGAGGCAGAATCCTCTGCTCCGCTCCAGGGGACATGTCTGCCATTGCTTCAAACATCTCTGTAGTGGGAGGGGCTACCATAACCGAGCAGATGTCGCTGGAAGCGACAGGCATAAGAAAAATGGTACAGAGAAAGGGGAGAAAGGACAGAAAAGTATGTGCAAACGGAAGCCAGACATTGCTAATGTTGCTGCACACTGTGCCATGCACTACATGCCCAGAGTAAAAAGCAACCACATGGCACTCTAACTTCTGTTCTTATCTGGTGTACAACCACATGCCATCCTTCTAATAATACAGTATTACTGAATACTTGATATTGCACAATAATTACAATGGTACCCTTCATACACACATCAGCCATGATGAATGAGTTTAAGTGACTCAGGCAAATCAAACCATAAAGCAGCAAGCAAAAAAAGAAAGCACAATGAATGGACTAGATGTGGGTGATTCGATTCCTTGCAGATTCCAATACTGGAATCTCGATATCTGACTTTTGTCCTGGGTCAATTCCTGCATTCAGAAGGAATAAATAAGATGTAGTATAGTTATCTATTAGATTTTCTTATATTTGATTAGGGAATATGTTTTTTTGATGATTGCAATTGTTTCTATAGCCAAACTAGTAGTTAGATCTGATCACTAAATCATATTTACTAACTCCCCTAAACCAGTGTGTGGTCACCACATTTTCTAAGTAATTAGAAGTAAGATGTCACTAGAAAATTAATAGGAACTCTTCCATTAGACCCCAGTTCCCACTCTTTATTAGTCTATTCCGCTTATTTATATCAGTATACCTTGACTTATTGCCATATCAACACATGATGAATAACCTATAACCTAACTGTCTAAAAGTTTGCAATGAATAGACAATAGTGGTGCATAAATATGTTTTCACCATAATGTCATGAACTGTGCAAAAAAGAGTCTGTGCATATTTCATTTCATCCTCCCAGGTAGCTGCATTGAGTATTGGCTACACATATATACAGTGGTCAGTGGTGTGCATTTATCAGACCATTCAAAGGCACAGGTACCAGATATACTTAAAAGAACAGTAAACAGCAGACAATGCCAAGTACAACAATAGACAGCAGACAATATTAATTCTAAGCTAAGGTAACATATACTGTACATCATCAAAGAACAGCTCCTTTGTACATTCTTCCATCTCCAGGATAAGGTATTTCATTAGATACCTTTTCCATTGCAGGTAACTTGTGCACCATCAGATACCCTCCAGCAGTAGCTATCCCTAGCCTACACACTGTGACCCATTACTAGCAGGTTATATCATTTTAAAGAGCCTGATGCGAGCAGACTTACTTGCCTTAACTAACCATCCTAGCCTAACAGACTTCTTGCAGAAGCTATCTTTTCCCTAACTAGAACAGCTATCCCAATGCAGGGTCATAATGGGATGGACCAAAACTGAAACCAAAAACAAATCACATCTTCCATTCCTATGTATTCTGCTGGGTAGAGACTTACATTGTCTGTGCAGACATGCCAATGTATATCATGCAGGGCAACCCACAAAGTAATAATATTGCCCTCACAGGAATAGCCCCATCATTTCTCCACTGCTTGATACTGGCAAAAACAAGTACATTGTTTTCAACTCCTCTTACCTTACCCATCAGCAAAAATGGTATAAAATGGAGACAAAGGGGTGCCACGGTGGGGGATGATGAAAAAGGTGTGTACTGCTGTGAAAATGGTGAAAACTGTGTTGTAACATGATGATAATGCGGCACAGCTGCCACATCAGTCGCATATATTAGTCACATTAGCTGCAGGTACTAGCTTTAGGTTGAAACCAAGAAGAAAGATTCTGTTCACTCAACATTTTTTGCACATCCATTTACAAAACAAGCAGTGTTCTGAAGGTATATATTATTAGGATTGAGCAATGAGTACTGATTATCACTCTGGCTGCCTGAACAGTGTAATCACCATGCACGCTGCATGTATATTTCCATACTGTTCCAGGATGAGGGATTTAGATGTGGATGCAGCAGTTGGTTGATTAATAATTAATACCCTTCTGTAATTATAGATTTCAGAGGTATATTTAAGTTTGCTGGGATGTTTCCGTGTTCTGTGGGTGTGCAGAGTGAAACCATCTCTAACATGATTTATTAGCCCAAGCTGGTGCTGCCCCTCTAGCACTGGCAAAGTCAACTGTTTCATGCACAGAGTGTTTTCAGACTGGGGGATGGGTATAGCTGGGATGGCAATGCACAAACTTTTTCTCTACTTGTAAATATGACTCAAGATCAGATTTTTCCTTCTTGGAATCAGTGCTTGTTGCTATTGTGGGATGTGTTTTTTGCTTTTATGCAACCCTGCATTTTAAAAAAAATCTGAAATCATTTTTTTTTCTACCAGCTAATGAGCTTTTCTATTACCTAGCAACACTATGTGATCTAAATAATAACATTATGTACATTTGTATATAATTAACAATATTAAAAATAAAACATTCACAAAGCCCTAGAGTGGATCTTAGTCTATAGATAGACTGTATCCTTTAAACAACAGGCTTGACTTGTCCTGACAGCAGATTTACAGCGCACATACATTTGGCACTAATAAGCATGTGGAACCCTCAATAGCACAGACCTGTGTAACATTGATAGTCAATACATGGGGCAGCGACAAGACAAGTAGGCTTGTGGCAACCAGGACTGCCATTAGAATCCCAAACCAATTAGGTTTCCAAAGCCCTGCATAGGTAAAATGTTTGGGACAACCTGTCTTTTACTGTGGTAACTATTGCACTTTTGGGGCCAAAATGGCATAAACCTATCATTAGCCACTTTACTCACAGCAAGGCACATAAAGGAAATCCAGACCTTGACATACAGACTTAGGCAACACCAACGGTAGATACA
Organism: Pipa parva; assembly: GCA_019650415.1. Lineage (NCBI taxonomy): Eukaryota > Metazoa > Chordata > Amphibia > Anura > Pipidae > Pipa > Pipa parva. Next base: position 14,324 of record WMED01006791.1, read on the forward strand.
TGACATAGTTTGTGTAGCACTGTTAGTGAATATAGGGCACTGAAATACCACCTCGGTCTTGACATGGCTAAGTGATCCATGAATATCAGATACATGACAGAGAAACACAGGCTTTGGCCCTACTGTCATAATTTGCCAAGACAACACTAAGTTACACACAAACTTTTGTTTGGGAAAGGCTAAACATGTCACAGACTTAACGCTTTCAACCTTTTGTAGCACTGATACAAGCCTGTGACCAGTGACCATAAACCCTGTGTAACTCTGTAATATTCAGGCCCATAAATCCCATAAATCACTGGTCACCTTTGCTTTGATGCCTTCTTAGTTTAATATATATATATATATATATATATATATATATATATATATATATATAAAATGTAATATATATTCTGTATTCATTTTATATACTTCATACAGCCACAAGAAGAACAGGACAGAAAACCTTCAGATACATTATCACATATTCCATAAAATGACACTGTACATAGAGTCACCAAGCTGTATACGGTCCTTGCATTTGACAACTGTTATCTGTGAACTCAAGGGTGGGGTTTCTCTCCATGACTTTTCAGATGACACAGTTTTGCTCTTTATATTGGGCAGAAGAAAGTAGAACGTGTTTTTCAATACATTTCAGTGCTCTTTAGCTACTTTCGCTTTGGCAATGTTTTTCTGGCCAGTTTATGCTTTATGCAGGGTTAGTTTTAGACAAATGGGCAGATATTAAGGTCTCACCCCCACTCTTCACATTAAATATTCCATGAGCTGTTAGCATAACATGAAATTGACTTTGCATTATGTATATGAACTTGTTCCAGGCAGTGTATTTTCCAGAGTGCTATATTCCAGTACATTCCAGGGGGTCTAAAATAGTCATTGCTGTTGGCAGCTCCTTGGTGTCCCTGCTGAGGTTTGGGATTCTGTTTTGGCTCATCCCAAATGCTGGTTCTAGCTTTATAGCTCAATATTGCTATGCCAGGTACCACAGGATGCCATCTGTTTGGTACCATCATTTCCCTGAATGGAATAGTTTCTACATATTAAAGGCTATTTTATGCATGTTCAAAAAAAAAAAAATAGAAGGGCAGCAACAAATATGTTGAACTTTTCCTGGTTGTCCACAGCAAGCTGTTACCTTTAATTTTCAATCACGCCTCCGCTCCCTCCTGCAGAGGAACTGAAAGGGTGTAATTTGTTTGAATAGAACACGGCAGCACTTGAACAGTCAAATGCTGGCCAGCACCAGTCTGAAGGTCTATGAAAGGCTGCATGAAATGCAATCAGTGAGGGATTGTTTAAGTAACAGCTTACAAATTCAGAGCCCCAGCATATCCTTCACAAGACCCTTCACTACCCAGAAACACCTAGCAACATGATTATAGGTAAAAACGAGGCACTTCTTTGTGTAACCCCTTAAAGGAACCACTTTGCGAGGGATGTCCTGACTACAATTGTATTTCATTGTTCTCTTCTGGCAGTCTTTTTCACTATTAATATTCTTTAGTTCATTGTAAATAATAATAATCTATCCTATGTTTAATTCCTTTCTTGTTCTGTCATTTCTAATGTCAGTTTTCACTTTTCTTCTTCTCCTACTCACCTTACCCTCTGCCCATTAAAGGATCAATAACACCAGAAAAAGAAAAAAATCTAATTTAGATTGGCATAGCAGATATCTCTATTCTCTACATAGTGTCCTTGTAAAATGTTATTTTTTAAGCTGAATTCTGGATTTGTATTATTTTCAATCATCTCAAAAATCAGGACTTCAAGATAACAGTTTACTGCATACGAGTAACTGGTATGTCAATCTAAGTACAATTTTGTTTTTACTGGTCCTTTATGCTTGCCACACTGCTAACATGGTTATAAAGTAGGGCAAAGATATGTCCCGAATATTCAGGAACCTTAATTATTCATTTAGTCCAGCAGTTGGCAAAGTGCGGTTTGTGAGCCACATGCGGCTCTTCAGCCTTGTTGTGGCTTGGAGCGCACCTCTGAAGCCCTGCCCATGTCCTCCACCTCTTCTGATTGGCCGTTGGCAAGTCATGAGTTCAGGAGAAGTGTGCTCCTCCCCCTTTGCAGCTCAGAAAAAATTGTTGTCCCTGGAGGAAGGAGTGAAATGGCTACCTCCTCATCTAAGTTTGCCGACCCCTGTTTTAGACTGTAAGCTTTACGGGGCAGGGACCTCCAACCGCTTGTGTCAATCTCAACATAGCACTTAAAGTGATGTATAATTGTGAATTTACACTGTATTGTTTAATGCAATTTCCCATGTCTGTATTTTATTTTTATTCTGAACTGTACAGCGCTGTGTATGTTTGTGGCACTTTATAAATAAAATTACACATACCTTAAATAATGTCACATCCTGTGTCCAGGTTTCATATTGAAGTTCATTCATTAGGAGACACATTTAAAAGCCATAACATTGAGTTAACAACTGACTTTAAGGAGTACGAAAGGCCCTTCGGCAGGAAAGCCAAGATCTTGTCATTTCCCAAGGAAAATGTACTGTGTGGTTCACTTTATCCCAAACATTCATCTCTTCCACAGTGATCTTAGGTAGAACTGGTTCAGCAGTGTAAGTAGCACAGTTACATCTGTAGTATATGAATACTATTATTATTGTGTGGGTGTGAATTACCATTTATCACTTTTACAGTGAGTAAACACCTCATAGAGCATTGTGGGATTTTTAGGGATTTTAATCATGCACAATTTGAAAGATATAAACATGGTAAGATTGATCTTTATATGAGGCAATGGTAGCAACAATTAATTCATTTTTAAGTGTCTGAAAAAGAGGAAAACCAAATTACACAGGAAATAAAAGCAAAGCCTCATTAATAAGTATAATGTCAAATTGGTCAGTATCTAATTTTTCCACTGTTTCCACATGCACCATATTCTCCCTTTTAATTCTCTTATATCCTTCCAAAGTTAAAGTGTTACTGACATTATCCCTCAAAGAGATTAAGGGGGTTATTCAGCAAGGTACGAACTCACCTTGCGATGCTTTGCCTCAGCTCACACAGACTGTTATACGCTCGCTGATGACCTGCACACTGACATCAGCGAGCTGAGGAGAAGCATCCCAAGGTGAGTTTACACCACACACTTTGGCTGCCTGGAAATTTAATTTGTGTGTTTATAAAATAACTAAAAAACTGAATTTCAGAGGATATTAGATACATGGCAATGCACTAAAAAATGCAAAATAACCAGAAACTGGGAATTTCCAGAATTGTAATCCGAAAATATTTAAAAATATAGAGATGCAAAACTGTCACCAGATTAACTTGAAGCTTTCATTTTTGAGGGACAGGAGAAACTCAGTTTTTCTCACTCTTGCTTCAAATCTGAGAAAATCTATCATATGTAACAATTCCCCTTTAAATATAGTCAGCCTGTCTGTCTAAGTGTGCTTCCAGCTGTCATTGTTTCACTCAGTCCCTGAGCTGCCTATTGTGTGGATACTGTCCTAGACCAGTAATTGAATTGAAGCAGATCAGGCTGCAAAGCCCTTTGGACCATCCTTCCATTAAAATTAGAATGGTTCTTTGAATAGGTGTTTGTGTCTGGGTGACCCCTTTGTGTCACTTTGTCTTCTCAACCTTCCAGGATAATTGGCACCTGAGCAGTGGCTCCAGTACTACCTACAGACAGTGTTAGATGAGGCTTGCCTCTTATCTGAGAGATTTTCTGAGCTAGCTCATATCAACTTCAAAGGCTCACACAAAGTTTGCACCAGACTTGAATAGATTTTTTTTTTTTTTTGGAGAATCAGAGGTTCTCCTCTCCTGGGGATGTCCTTCTGTAT
>WMED01006792.1:0-18151 GCA_019650415.1 Pipa parva
GAAGCGCTGGAACAGTGTGCTTCACAGCACACTGAGTCGGGCTGGGCAGGAGGTAGCAGTTGAGAAAAGGAGGGGGAAGAGTGCCACTTTTGCGCCCCCCTCCTGCAGCTGCCTCTACCGGCACTGGGTAAATGGCCTCAGGGGGCCGCATCCGGCCCACGGGCCGTAGTTTGGGGACCCCTGCTGTAAACACTAAACTCCCTTCAGAAACACGCTTTATTTTTTAAGCGCAACAAAGGGAAATATATCAGACAAAAATGATTTGATGAGTCCCGAGCAGTGTGTATTCTAATCCTTTATTATTGCAGCAGATGTGGATATTCATATACATCCACTATCAATAAATCAATACAATAGTAATTTGGCTGAAAACCAAAGCTAGCGTATTTTAATATTTTAAAACTTGTTGTCATGAATTTAATTTAAAGAATACTTTAAATGCTTAAATGCCCAACACATTTGCAAAGTCAGAGCCCTCCCACAATTTCACACTGATTCCATAAATGCAAACTGAATCCCAAATATATACAGTGCAGTGAGAATAGGTGTAACCCTTGCAAAGATATACTTTAAAGAATAATATTACCTAAGCCAGGTTTGTATAATTTATGGGGATGCCACATATTAACGCCTAAAAATGTAAAACAAAACTGTTATATAAACAACATAGTAAATATTACATTATATTAAGTATAAAGACATTGGTTTATACTATATTGTTTTGAAAAATGCTTGCACTTTTTTTGCATCTTCTTAAATCAGAATTAAAACTTTTCAACGAGAATAAAACATATTGGTCTTGCAAAGTACATCCATGTTTGTGCATGCATTCCAATCAGAGAGGTTAATGGCAAATATACGAATTATAAATTGATACCTTGCTGCTCAGGCCCTAGGTATGATCAGTGTTTATATTACAGGCTTCTAACCAGCTGTGTCATGTTCCATACTAATTAGCAGTTGTATTATCCATTTAGCCATTTATGTTATATTTTACCTTCACTGCGTATTACTAGAGTCCTTAATATTTGCTGTTAAATCCTATTTTTTCAATCTCCAAATGTGCAACTGAATATTTGCATTATAAGTTTGTCTTTTGTGAAAGATTTGTCCATTTGTAATTGAAATAATTTGAATTTAAAATACAAAGAGGTTCTGGCTGATTTATATAGGACCAAAAACCACTTGATGACATAAAAAATGCATAAAAAAAGACTTATTTCTCCAGCATTAAGTGGTTGAGAAATCTTTGGGCTTTTATAAGTATCCCATGGAGTACAACATAGTAAACCAAAAATAATCCTATCCTACACTCATCTGTTTAAAACAATGCATTTAATACAAAATGTGTTACCATATAGTGTAAGACTGAGGGCTGAATGTCTTTAAGAGCTCTAAAATTCTAGTTTGCCCCATATATTGCTTTTTTGAAATTTCCATTCTTTAACATAAAGTCTGTTTTTGTGGTTTACTCCCAAAAAAAAAAAAATGTGCCAATGTTAGAGACTATAGCAGACCTTTTTAAAGATCAGGCAAGCAGTAGACCATACTAAAGGAGAAATGGACTACTGGAAGGAGCCCAAAGTGTACAGCGCCATATATGTTATCACTGTAATGAGTAATGTGGTGACTAATTCTGGACACAGATTAGTCAATGTGAAGTGACAAATTATTCCGGGTAAACACCCACATGAAACACGCATCTCAACAGAGCTCTGGACTGTCTGCCTGTGGCAACGCTTATCCCGGAAGTGAGAGGCTAGAACGCACTGGGACATCAGCGTTCTATCAGCCCCTTCTGGATAAACGCCCACTCGAGACACGTCATGACGTCAGATGCACATGGCGTCATGACGTTGGATACACGTGACGTCCCGATGGATGCGGTGACATCACACATACACGGCGTGATCAGTTCCGCATTTATGGGCTGACAAGAACGCCGGCATCAGTACTGAATATTTTTCTCCTGAGGAAGCAGCGGTTTCTGGTGGCAAAACACGTTGAGAAGTGGATTGTCAACTTATTGGACTGTAAGGGACACCTTTCCTGCACCTTTATATTGATTGCTGAAAATTAATAAATCGTTTTTACCTCCAACAACCACTGGGTGAGCTCTTCCTTCCTTGTCAGTGAGACTGATTCGAGGAGGCTAATATAGCCTTAAGTGCTCTAACCAAGCACTTATCTGGTAAGTGCAATACCTAAGGTGTGGCCACCGGTGTGTGTCTAGCACGTGTTCCAAATTGGATGCTGAGAGAAAAAACTTCACCATAGTGCCACAGCCAGCACTGGTTTATTGGATACCTATCTTGGTTTCAGGCACAAACTTGTGTTGTTACATTTAGCTTCACCTGCATCACTTGTGTATTCACTCTGATACACACATATCTAAATTTTATACTGTCACAACAGTCACTCGTGTCACTTACACGTTAACCAAACAGTATCACACTAGGGGGAATTTTCCTATTGTTTCATTTTATCTTGCCAGCGCAACCACTCACTTTTTCCTAAGGAAAAGTTTCATCATCAGTAGACCATACTACATTTATGAAAACAGTAATAAGTTCCTAAAAGAAGCTGGTAGCACAGGTATATGGTGTTAGTACATGGTTCTACAGATCAGGTAATAATGAAGATGCAGGAGCAATTATTCTTTGATGGGTACATATTGCAAGGAATTTCCCCTATAGTACACAGGGTACTGACAATCACGTGGTACATTTTTTGCAATAGCTTGCAAATGCACTATCCTTTTAAGAGGTTCCACTGCAAGCTTTGGTACCTCAAGGCCAGGGTCACACTGGTTGTTTTTTAGCCAAGCTGTAATTATAATGTATTAAAAATCTAAAACTAAAAGAAGAATTAAACCATTCCTATTAACATTCTGCTGAAAGCTTACCTTCTGCAAAAGGACTTTGTACACCACAAGCAAATATTAATATTCTGTCTTTCACTGCTGCCAGTGGCTCTGCCCTTCAAGAATGAGTATACCTGCCTGCAATGAAATGTACTTTGTTATCTTTATTGTCCCTTTATTGTGAGTTGAAGATTAAGCTGAGCATGCTCGGTATTCACCAGTGCTCTGGGTGGATTATATGCACTGCTTGCCATTCTCCTGCATGTAGAGACTGGTATCTGCAACTAGGTATGCTAAAATGTGGTACAGTCTAGGCCAGGGGTCGGCAATCTTTGTACAGTAGAGGAGGGAGTCATTTCACTCCCTCCTCCACTGTTGAAAAGTGTCCAGAGCCACGAAGGGGGAGGAGTGCCTACATTCCCGATCACATGACCTTTGACTTCCCATCACAAGAGACGTCAAAGGCCATGGGAAGGTGGGAGGGCTCATACTTCAGAGCCGCGCAACGCGGCTAAAGAGCCAAATGTGGCTCGCAATCCGCGGATTGCCGACCACTGGTCTAGGCTATTCTAAGTTAGGCTAACCTATACAGAGACATTCTTTTTGACACTTTTTGTCATTTTAAGTGTTTTCTAATTTACCAGGTCACAGCATATTGTATGTTGAAATAAATGAATCAGGTCAGCAACACTGCATGCAAATGGATGAAAATAACCCCAAAATCCCAACCATTATTTCTTCACCTTGTTCAGGCATCTTTTTCAGCAAGTGCAGACTTAAGTCTTCGTTATTGTTACGAATATTATATCTCACTTTTGCTGCGTTTCACACTGTCCTTTTCCTGTTTTCCTGTTGTTCTTTTGGGAAATCTTTCATTTTTTTTATTGATATCAATATTTTAAATATTATGCATTTTCTTTTACTACTTATAAGTTACTCACTTCACAGAATTTTCCTAATCTGTTTTGTTCTAATTAACTGAATGAAATAAAAATATTTCTGTGTATTGTTTTCAGGAATGTTGCATTAGGATGCTTTTGTTTTTTTTAAAGCAATTAGTATATCATTAGATTAAATTTATAGATAAAAGCCTGGTAAAAGTCTTAGTAACGTAAATAATGATTTTTCTTTCCAAGTGAAATTTAATCTACTAATCTTCTCTAGAGGAATAACTTGGCACTTAACTTCAATCAATTTTTTTTCCCCAAAATCACAAATAAAATAATTGGTTGTAAACCTTGTTCTCGGTATGACTAAATATAACCATTTACCCTTAAATAAAATTTATAAAAATACTATTATATTCCCATTATTCACCAAACCTTGCTAAATAAAGAGTTATTCAAATAGTTTGAAAACTGTAATATCGAGCTTTCATACAAAGCTAACGGACTAATACAACTTACGGCAGGTATATGCAAATTATCCAGTTAAAGAGCTTGCAGCAATAGAGTGTTTACTCTCTACTCCACTACAAACATACAAGTTCTAAAACTGACATCAGAGGAAGGATATGTAGTCTAAAACAGGTCGTCATTTCTATTAAAACATAAAATGTGCGATCAGTAGTTTTTTTGGTTTTATCACATGTTCTAAAATACTATAATATTCTCATATACTGTATATGTAATGGCTTTCCTCTTGCGAGTGAAACTGTCACGCTGCATTTAAAGTCCTTATGAACTTTCCAATCTATGAGATTGCAAAGGCATCAGCAAGAATCTGCATTGACAGAAGAAATTAGTATAAGGGATGTTTCAATGTTAAAATGTGTTGGTTTTTTTTTTTGTTTGTTTCCCAGTACAGAAACTTAGATATTACAAAGAATAATCTGCTTATTACAGTAATTTGTAAGGGTACTGCTTATTACAGTCATTTGTAAGGGTATTAAAATGAACCTTTAAATATGGCAACTGTTGAGTTGTTTGCATTATATAGAGTATATATACATATATACATAAAATCCATTCCAACAATACATTTCTCTGCATTTCATCACAGCAGCATACATGGATCAATCTTCGGCACAGCTGGAACTGTCAGAATTACTCATCCACTCGTCTGTTCTTTGCTTCTCATGTGAAGATATGTATTGTGGTGAGTAGGTCATGTGGAGAAGGAGATGTGCTGTTCTAGGGTATTGTTTTGCTGATATAATAGCAATAGTAAATCAAGAAGTTTTAACACATGTAAACAAATTCTTTTTTTTTCATCTTTCGAAAATGCCTCTTGTTAAAGAATGGGGATATCAAATCTTAATGTTCCAGTTAATGTTCTAGTTGATTCAAAATTTTAATTCCCAGCACGCTTTCACCAACTTATCTTGGTAATACATGGTGAGCTTTAATTCTGTATCATCTCATCTCCCTAAGATTGTCTTTTCCTGTTATAAAATATTAACCTAAACCTGTAATAGTGGGCTTGGTCAGAGGCTACTGATATTCATTCCAGACCCAACCTGAGCTCGTTGTATTAAGCTGCATCGCCCTATCCCCCTTTCAGCTATTTTTTTATATTATGTTCCTTATTCTGAGGACCACCATAGCTGCAACATGTTGGTGAAACTCAGGTTATTTGTTTGGTGATTACATTTGCTGTATATTTTGAGGTGGCAGACAGGATGTTAATTTTATATGTTTTAACTATTATTATCAGTCCAGAGGAAAGATTTTTTTTTAAAGTTCTGGGTCAAAATGGGTGGTGGGGGGTTATTAAAGTGCAAATTGTCCCAATGATGCTTGAATTTGCTACAAATAGGTACTGAAATGTGGCAAATTCTTGTGTTAGTTCACTGCAAGTGAATTCACAATTGGGTTATTCATCATGTGTCAAAATAACTATTCGCCAAGTGAAAACTGTGAGAATATGTGGATTTGACTTCCCAAACAACGGTGGACATTTTGGGGGTTTAAGGCAAGATTCCTGATATTATTCTGACAACAATATACTCAAAAGGGGATCTTTATAAAGGTTTCCACTGATTTATGTAGGATCAAAAATAAGTTTCGAAGTTAAAAAAATGTCACCAGAAAGGGATTTGACATTGCGTTACAAAGCTTCTTTTTCTTTTTTTAAAGTGGGATAATAATTATAAATGTTATTTCTCCAGCCTTAAAATGGCCAAAAGATTTTTGATTTTAGAAATACCCCCTGTGGAGTCCTGAAGTTCATGATAATCAAGCAAATTGATTTAAACTATAAAAGAAGTAACTATGATTTACTATGTACATAAAAGTCTATCCAAATGAAAATACACTTGTGTTTACATACTTTACCATAGACAATGAAACACTAAGGAGAACTGTAACATATTGCATCTCTAAAAGCCAATTCCTTGTATAAAACACCTTTTCTACATACTGCCATGTGTTTCACATGACACAAGGTTTTTTTTTTTTAGAACAATTTCTTGGCTGAGGAGCACATGGGCTGTGAATTGGTACTCTGCTGCAGCTCTTGAATAAGAAGCGTTCCTCATGCTAACCTGTTAAATTGATAGATTAGAATTGCGCCTGTTACCAGGTATGGCAGTGCTAAAATAGTGAGGATCAAAACAGCAGCAAATGTCCAGACAAAGAGTATTAGCAGGTGGAACTGAACCTCTCAGGAAGGAGGTGGACATTCTCAACAGTTAGGGATAGCAGTGTTCAGGTTACTTCCAAGAGACTTTAGTGAGAACCTCTATGAAGTCTATCATTCGTGTAATAATCATTGATTGTATTGAAGGGATAGTATTACTCTGATAGTCTATTAAATTTGCATGATTAAAGCAGTGCATTTTTGAGTATACCCACAATCTTCTTTTAGTTAATAGGTGCCCAAACCATAGTTTGTGGTATCTGGCCTGGGATTAGTGAATGCACAATGCCTCTTTGAGAATGTCTCATTTTGTTAAATTCCCGGGAAAAATGTAAACAATTTAAACATATTGTCAGTTGGACTTTTCTTTCCATTGATTGCTAGTTCACTATGAAAATGTCCAACATTTTCCTAGTGACACTAAACCTTGAAGAAAAACACATTCTAACTACTGCTACTGCTATAGAGAATCTTGACTCTGGTTTTAATTGGATGGATATGGAACCACTAGAGATGTCTGGAGAAATATAGTTGGTATTTGTTATATGTAATTCATTTTAGGGGGATATTAATAAAGCCCATTTTAACCTTTAAAATCTGTTTAGCCATGTATTAATGCTTTTCGATATTTCTCATTACACTGGACTTTTCGATTTTGCTAATTTATATGGGGCCAAAAAGAAATTGTCGATGTCGAAAAAGATCAGTGTCGATAAATTTCCAGTTGAAACTGGCACACTTTGCAAAGTTTTCAGTGAGGTTTCTCTTCCGTCGCAGGTCGATATTCACATTCTGTTTTTACTGGAAAGCAAATCTGATTGTAGCTAAGTCACATGAGCAACTCTAAAGAAAATTATGCATCTTCACCAGCCTAAAACAGGCAAACACATTTGGTGAAAAAAATTGAGTTAACAGCTTTAAAAAAAAGTGATATCCATATATTACTTCTATTTCACTAGCATTAACCCTTTGAAATATGTTTTGACTTTTAGAAATATCCCCCTAATTAATGTCAGATCACTTGTAGTCCAATCTCTCCTAAATGAAAAGATCTGAACATTGGCCTTCTAATGATTTTGTTTTCTTTGTATTTTTTACAAAACTTTGTGACATTTATTTACTTTTCACTTAATCTTAATTAAGAGTTGCTCTTATTGCTCTTCAGAGGCTTTGTCAGTTGAACAGTTCCTCCTCATTCTCTGGAACTGTTCCAGCTGATATACCTAATTAATAGCAAAGGATAAGTGCTTTGCCTCTCACAGCAAATTTGTGTTAGTCTTTTTTCTAAATGCTTTAGTATGTAAAAAGCTGTCTAATTTCATAATTCTGATTGCTAAAGATAATGCTCCTTGCATACCCCAACTATCAGTCCATCTCATATCAACTTCAATAACTAAATGTTTACTTGCTGCCTAATATATGCCATATCTTTGCAGATGCCATTGTAAAAATATAATCCATGCTATTCACTGGTGCTGTCAGTGATTTTGATATTATTGTCTGATCATTTTCTTTGTAAATGGTTCTTAAACTGTATGGTGTGTCTTACTCATGAGGACCAGTGGAAAGTTAAGTGAGACAGAAAGGTAGACAATCTACCTTTATAAACTTAATTTGAAATGAACTCTGTGGTTCAAATGTTATTTTCCATCTGTGGCCATTTTTCTGTAACACGTTGTTTTGAATAGTCTCTTGATTGAAGACTTTTCCCCAATGCATATACACATTATTGACCTGACAGCTAATAGTAAATTAAAACCTTTCATAGCTCTGTTAAAATAATGGCAGTATTGAATGCTTGTCCAGAATCTAATGTGCATTTTGAGGCACCAGGAAAGTATTATGAAAGCATGCAGGGAAAACAGTCACACTATAACTGCCATTAAATTTAGAATCTTGTTATATGAAACTTTGTAGAACAATGAGCCTTTGGGTGCAGCTGGCTGGCAAGGCTTGGATGACAATGCCATTATTGGGTGGGAATGTCCTACACAGCTAGAGGTTGTTGTCCTTAAATGTCCTTGTGATATCAGAGATTTTGTAGCAGCATGCCCATTATGTGCTCGATCCAACACTCCATACCTGGGCCCAAGTGGGCATAATCAATTTTACTACGGATGCATTTAACCATGGACTTTGTTTTGCAGGCACCATCATCTTGGAGGTATACCTGAATCTGGGTAGTTATTAACTGTTAGATAAAAAAGGCCCACTTTATTCCCTTTAAAAAAGTCTCTAAGTCCAATCATTTTAAAAGCTAATTATCATTCAGATTTTCCATCTTCATGGCTTACCCAGGAAATTGTTTGTGACAGTTTGTTTCCCAATTTTGGAGGGAATTCTGTGGGGTTACAAGCATTGACTTACACCTCCCATTGCAGTACATGAGGGAACAATCCAAGCACTGGAACAATTATTTTACTGCTTTACTTCAAAATCACTAGGTAATTCTGTAGGCAGTATTTACTCATAGAAATGCCACCCAGTTAGATAACTATTGTCTATATGCAAAAGCATTTTCTTATGACCTGTCTAACTCCAATGTCTTCTCTTCCTTCTTCTAGACTGCTAATGTCAGAACCTCAAACAGACAGCACAGGCTTTCACAGGTGCATGATGAAGGGAGGCATTGTGCCACTCCAAATCTCTGTGCTGTCTGTTTGGGGTTTTGCAATAAAAATGGAGATGTTCCCCTAAAATATAAGGTGGGTGACTGACTTTGTTTGATGTGTCTTGCACTGTGGGCTTTGCTGGAGCCATGTCTAGTCTGCTCCTTAGAAAATTGTACACTGGGTTTTCCAAGATTGTGTATTTCATTGCACAATTTATTACTGTAGTCTGTGATCTCCAATCTTCTCTTCAGTTTCCCATCCCACCATGAAGAGTTAGATTTTCAGAAAACCTTAGATTCTTGAGTCCTACAGATGTCTTTGAAATATATTGCCCATTGAAAAAGTTATGGGTCTAAGTTGTTCAGGCTTTCCATCTTAAACACCTGGTAAAAACTGATGAAAATAGTCCAGTGGCATCTCCTAAGGGACATAGTCTGGCATCTAATGAGGAAATGATTATCTTACTTGCTTGCACTCAACCTCTGGTCCTCAATGGCAACTGAGAGAAGGTTCTATGAGTTTTCCACACAAGGCTTTCTGTTTGCTAATTACCTTACACAAAATTCCTATTAAATTGGGGCAAATTTATCAAGGGCAAATAATGTGCTTATTATTGTGTTTTATTGCTATTTATAACATAACATATATTATTGATGCTTAATGTTTACTGGTCCCTTTAATTTAAGTGGCCATTGAAGACAATGGTAACAGAAAGACTGTTGATTTGTAAACTGAACTCGACACATCATGATATCTCAAGTAGTTTTTCTATAGAATTGCATGTAAATCTAATCTTGAGATATCTGTAAAGTTAATACTGTCATATGTAGTAATATATAATTATGTACGTCTCTCTCTCTTTCTATTAATATTCCTGAACTTTCAGTCACATGATTATATCTAACAACTCTATCAAATGTCTACTTTTAACTTTCAATCCAGAGATGCTATCATTGACTTTGAGCTTAATAGAATGCCGTCTGTTTTCTTCCTCCTTTCATACCATTTTTAAGAAAATGTTTACCATAGACACATGCAGGGACTGTAATCAATGTACTGTATAGACTGTATTTGTATAAACTCCAGCTGGGAAGATTGCACTTCACATTTGTAGAAGGTATAAAAGATGAAAAGAAGAAGAAGGAAAGGAAACAGCGGGGATGCATGCATCAGATGAGTTAATAGCAGGGAAATATGTTGTTTTTTGCCTAGAAGAGTTAACAACCTAATTAGAAAAGAGAAATTGAAAAGATTACAGAAATATATTTACTGTATAAGAAAAGCATCTAAACTGAGTAAACATCTTACAGATTTTCTCTTTACCTTTGCTGTCATTGAGAAATGATAAACTAAATGAAGCCATATAATAAAGAAGCAGAATAATGACATCAGAAATAATAATTTCACTTAGATTATCTGAATGTTCTGAATTTCTCTCCATGTCCCTTTAATCTACCAAACCCTCTTCGTAATGTTTTTTTTGTCACATCCTAATGCAGTAATAAGCAAAAGTACACCTATCTATATCCCACAAGTCACTCCTTTCTAAACTTGCTACAATTGACGTTCCTCCTAATCCAGTCCTTCTCTCCTTTTTCCCTTAGATTCATTCCCACTTCCAAAAATTTTTCTTATTTTCCATCCTTCACATCTTATCATCATTCCTGGAAAATATAACAAATAACCACAATAACAAAACATATACATGTACTAAGAGCAATTTCAACATATCAGTTGATTTCAACCCATTTCACTGTCACTTTTTGTTTCCCTGTACTTTTTCAATTTCCCTTATTTACAAAGGATCGATAAAAATGTTTCCCCATCTAAATTATTGTTAAATATCGCTCTTATTAACAGGGGGAAACTTTGCAATGCTTTTCTATGAGGGTTCTTTCCATTACAGATCAATATCGAAGTCTCTTTTCAATGGGGAAATATTTTGGCTAAATGACAGGGCCAGCTCCATAGGGTAAAATGTGTTTTCGCCAGTCAGCTTAGTAAAAAGGAGAAAACAGTGATATTGTTAAATATAGGCTGTTTCTCCTGCATTTACTAGTTGAAAAGGTGTTTGGCTTTAGTAAATGTGCCACATAGAATGTAAAATAAGTTTTCTCAATTCCGGTCTTTTAGTTGCCTCAAAATATCATGCCTTGATTCCTGTCTTAATCATGCCCATTGTAGTTAATCCATTCTAGAAAAGCAATTCTCCTACTGTGTTTCCCCTAAAATAAGACAGGGTCTTTCGTTAATTTTACTCTTAAAGATGTGCTATGTCTTATTTTCGGGGAAACACGGTATCACTACAGTATATTTCTCATGCTTTACTGCAGCCAGATCTTATTTTCAGGGGAGGCCTTATATTTTTAAACTTGGAAGAAATTAGGTCTTGTTTTCGGGGATGTCTTATTTTCAGGGATATAGGGTAGTTGTTTGCACAAGGGGGATTTCAAAACATAACCTGTTGGGATTAATTAAGGAAAGGAGCTGAGAAATGTATAAACATTTAAAAATAATCAAAACATTTCCCAAATATTTACTGAACACATTCCAATTTTGTCTTCCTCCTTTATCCCTTCCTTTTCCCCCTCCCTAAGTCAATGAAACCTAAGGAGAAGCAGGCCTGATTTTGATTCATAATAGATGACTGGAACATGTTTGTTTACATTTTGAATCTAATATGTCAGGTGGATTTGTTCTGATGTTCAAATATTCTCTTCATTAATAGACTTTCATTGTCCTCTTGTGAAATAAGTAAAAATGAAATTAAAAAACAAATAAGTCCAAATATGTTTGTATTTTTTTAAGGCTCATTACACAAAAGGCATTTTTATTGTTGCAATGTCAAGAAACACACTCAAGTCACTAGCAGCTGCCCAAGGCAAACTAGTTTGGGAGAATGTAAACTTCTGGCAAAATCTTGCAACATTTTCTGCAAAGCCAGATGCATTTTCCATACATTATAATTGGAAGGAGCTGCCACTGGTTTCATCTGCTTTTTCTTTTGTGGTTTCCCTAAAGAAGACTATAGAATTCCAAAAAGATTGTGCGCCATAAGGCTAATAAAAATCATACCAATTGCTGGTTTAGGATATTTACTGCATGAAAATATACATTATTAATATACATGGTTTGTGCAGCATAAAATAATATAATTTATACGTGTTTTACACAGGCTTGTTTTAGCAATGCAGACCCACGTTTATTTTCCAGTCTAATCAATGTCATTAAAAAGCTGTAAAGGAACTTTTGTAGTTTTAATATGTATTTGAATGGCATTTCTTTATATTCATGAAAATATTTTGCACTGGCACTAATAAAAATGTGCCTTTTGGCAGACAATTGGAGTGACAGGTGATTTCCAGCTGTATTTATTTGCTTATTTAAACAGCTGATCATAGCATTCTATATATGTGTTTATTTGCTGAAACCTCATTTAGCATTGGGCTTTAAGTGCCAAGGTATTGCCTTATAGATCAAAGTAGCCTCTAAATTTGGATTTTCTTGTGTATGTGAAATCCAGAAAGAAATATTATACAATCTGTCTAGAGGGAAACTTATCTGTAAAAACTTCCCCATGGCAACAGCAGACAGCAACTTGGGATGGGTGCTGGGAAATACAATATCTGTGTGTACATCAATTCTTGCCTATAATTTGCAGGGCTATTCGAACAGAGACTCATTGATTATTATCACATGTTGTTGGATATGGGGGAGGGGGAATGAAATAATTCTGACATTAACAATTACTTTCTCTTTAGTTCATACTCAACTGGCAAATGTTTACATTACAACCAATAAATAGTACACATTTATCTTCATATTATTCAGTATTTTGTTTACAGTTTATTATTTAATCATTCAGGTTTTGCTGATGCTGAATGACACATTTTTAAATGCAAAATTTATGGAAAATATGAACACATTAAGAACAGAATGAAGTTCACAGTATAACACACACTGCCAAAGTGCCAGCATGTCCCACAATCCTCAGTGGAAACATATGTTGCAGGAACTGCTATATTACCTAATCTATCCAGGTTAGCTTTCCAAAGGGTATGAGTCTACATTACATTAACAGACCATGACTGTGTACACATAGTCACACTTTCAGGGAAACACTACTTTACCTTATTAACCTGAATTGTAACCTTCTATGAACTGTTTCTACATGGAGACGTTATATATATATCCTATGCAAATCCCCAACTCCCATCAACAAACTATATTAGATGGAAAATCTGGGACATTCACAGTGATGGAACTATGGTGCTCAGGTCCTCAATGCAAAATCTACACCAGCCCCCCTTCCCCAGGCCCGATACTGCATTAGCATTGGAGCCCCTACCCCCTGCTGTGTTGCCCCCTCCTGTGCCTCCACAAACCATTTTTAAGAAACTTGCTGGATCTGGAGGGGGGAGGGCACTAGGAGAAGAAAATTGCTACTTTGCTTACTCATTACACTGAAACACACAGGAACAGAAAGTGAAGAGGATCACAGCATCTGTCAAGAGAAGTAGACATCAGCAAGTCACTCAGAGGAGGAGGCAGAGATAAAGCATAAAAGACCAGTAAGCAATTCCCCCCTACCCTCTTAACAATCACCCCCAAGAGAAACAAACTGTAGTTCTCCATGAAGTGAACATGTGCTAATTCCATAACTTGCAGAGCAGTACTCAGCCTTTCAATGCTTTTTTTTCAAACTCTTGTTGAACCTCTCCCTGACTATCCAGAAATTATCCCTGTGTTTCCCTTGTGTTTGGTTGCTTACAGACTGAAATGGCCAAAGTTACATGGTGTGGGTAGATAAAAATTTAATTTTGAACCTTCAAAATGTAATTCAATTCAGTGGTCTAGGGGAGCTTTGTAAGTTACAGCAAGAAACAGATACATATATAAGGTTTCTTCTACCCCTTGAGACAACACAAATAATATTTTGGATCACACTAATAACCATGATTTCTACTTTCTGCTGTTGGTGCAAATGATTCTTGTATGTCTTTGGTTTCCATAGAAACTAAATTCCCTACTTCAATAATTTGCACTCTTCTCAATGGCCAAGAAACCACTGGCTTTCCAAGATCACCCTAAGACAAATCTGGTAACAATGCAATACAGTATATTTATTATATTAGGATGAAGCATATATAGGGCATGTTTTTGGTTTAATATTAAAGAAAATAAACTTGGTTGCGTTGATAAATTGTTGTTACTCTAACAAAATGAAGTATTAAATCATCTCTTGATTATAATTCACAATAAATTTTGGCTTTTATATATTCAAAGGGGAAATGGACAAAAAGGGAGTAGCAGTTTTAAATGCTTCAGACCATTACAGCCATTGTAGGTGTTTTATAATACAGTTACAAATATCATCTGAATTCAAAGAAAGTAATTGCAAACTTATGGTCAGCAATTTTAGAAAAAATGGTATGAAAATGACTTGAATAGAATAAAGAATGGTATGATTGGAGTCAAACCTGGTTGACAATATTATTTAGAAAGAGAAAGGACAGAATCTCCCTGAAATGTTTTTTTTTGTATACTGACCATGGTTTAATAAAAAGGGTTAAGCTCCATTTTGGTGTGTATGGTTCTGTCATTTTCTTTATGTAATTTTGTGGTGTAGCCCAGCACCAGGGAACCAGCACCACAGAATTTGTATTTATAAATAAAGTTGTGCATTCAGGTCCCATTTTTTGCTATTTTCTGACATTTTTCATCATCTCTGTTCTGACTTGTAGTGTTTGCCAACTTATTTTTTGAGCTTCAGCTGGACTGAATAAAGATTGATGCAGTTGAATCCAAATGTAGTGGAAGTTACTAGAACCCATACTTTACAATAGAAACAGAAGATGTGAACTACAGATATCTTTATTTTAAAGTAAAGTATCTCAAGTAGATGCATAAAACACTGTAGAATTGTTATGTTAAATCTGCAAAAGAAAGAGCACAAAGCAGGCAAGCAATCGTGCCTTTTCACAAATAAATAAAAAAAAGATTGGGAAGGATCAGTCACCACAATATGAATAAATTAGATCCAAATCATACAATGATGTGAATAAATCCAAAGTGGGACACCCAGCAAATCTGGTGCAAAACATTCAGAACTCTCCACAACCACAGATAATGGGGAGGCTCACCATATATAAAATGAAATATCAGATTTTCAAAAACCTTAAAATCTTGTTTAGCAACCGATCAGTCATATTATGTAAGAACCAAATTGATTGCAGAACAGGTATCAGCTCAAATAGGACTACATCCAAGTGTTTGGTGGTTTAGATCTCAGAACATGTTGCACCACGATTAAAAATCAGGAAAAATTCCATAGTGTATTAACCATTTTTTAATAAATATAAAATAAAGAGAAATTATACTCACAAATACTGTAAAATAAGTGAGCTAATCAATAAAATATACTCGGTGTGCAGCTTCTTCAGGAGTGAATTGTTATTTTAATTCTAATATCATGCGGTACATCTATTTACTGCAAAACACAGCATAAGGAAAGTTAGGTCATGGTACTGAGATATTATATTAATATGATAGCAAAAACTAAAATGCCAGTAGTTTATACAGTTGCATAATATGATTATATCAGTGGTGGCAAGGTGTTACATAATTGAACTTAAGCACCTTGGTATTAATGACTCGCTACTGAAATGTATCTGTAGACATCACCCTATTATGATACAAACTCTTATTTAATTTAATTTAGGGAAAGAGTTAACTATTTTTTCTACTTTGGGAAAGGTTTACCATTTATTATTATATGAATTTACAAATATTAACTTGAAGCTATTAGTGTTGAGCGATGATATCGAGAAAAGTTGAAATCGGTACAATTATTAGAATTATCAGGTGTTATTGATGATCCGATGATTTTGCAAAAATCATACCGATTATTGTCATCGCTCGATAATATGGAGCAAAGAAGCCACTAAGCCAGCTATATAAACCATAACCAATAACAGTGTGGTTATAGTTTAAAACCCAATTATTTCCCTATGGAAGTCTCCCCCCCAAGCTCTAAACCCACTTACATTGAAAAGCATTCCTTAGCAATAGACCATGCCTCAGTCTTAAACTTCTTAGGCAGTGACTGCACCAGAACAAAATCACATGAAGGGGCTAGGCTGCTGAGAAAAGATAATTGTGTGGCTTTGTGGGATTATTCTGTCGTTACAGCTGTCCACTGCACTCAGGGATATCCTATTGACTGTCCCTGTAAACCATAACCAGAAAAAATGCAAAGCTTAGTTATGGTTTTAAACCCAATTATTTCCCTATGGAAGTAATTAGGTGGCACTGTGTAAAAGTACAAAGTTCAATACAGTTTATTTTCTCACCAACAGGTGGCACTGTGAGAATCAGATTTTCACAGTGCCACCTGTTGGTGAGAATTATGAACTGTATTGAAGTTATTACTAATTCACAGATTTACAGAATTACACAGTGCCACCTTTTGGTGAGAATATAATGTTGTATTCAAATTAGTACTGATTCCCAGAATCACTCTCTTTGTGAGTTGTTTTTTTACCCTCCTGTATAAAATTGTCGCAGTTTCATCTTATTGCCTGATGAAGCTTGCATTTATCATTTATTCTGTTAGCCAATAAAAGGTATCACCTATACTCTCTTGTCTTTCATTTTTACTCTCCCTAAGCGTAATAATACATGACTTTATAGGCTACCTGAGTTTTTAAGGTGCCTGAAAGACAGCTCCTGCTCCCCCTAGTGATTATCACTGTAAGTGGGTTTAGTTCTAGGCCTTTTGGCTAAGATCTAATTTAGAGCTGGGCTTACCTAATTACTTTCATATAGAAATAATTGGGTTTGAAATCATAACCAAGCCTTGCACTTTTGTTGCATATGGTTGCAGGGACATTCAATAGGATGTCCCTGAGTGCAGCAGACAGCTGTAACAACAGAATAATCACACAAAGCCATACAATTATCTTTTCTCAGCATCCTAGCCCCTTCATGTGATTTTGTTCTGCTGCAGTGACTGCCTAAGAAGTTTAAGACTGAGGCATGGTCTATTGCTTAGGGATGCTTATCACTGTAAGTGGGTTTAGAGCTGGGGGTTATACCTAATTACTTTCATAGGGAAATAATTGGGTTCTAAATTGTAGCTGCATTCTTGCTGGCTATGATATAAATAGTTATAATCGTCATCGGCTTATCCATTCGATGATTTCAAAATCGATTATCGGTCCGATAACAATTATTGCCATAATCTCTCAACACTAGAAGCTAGTCATCATTGATGGAGTGACTCATCAGTACCAACATTTACTTCAGACTGCTGAACCCAATAAACATTATCCAGAACTACCAGTAGCTTGTGTATATAATGGTAGATGGAGAGTAGTTTTATCTCAAGTGGGAAGTCATGCATAACTTATGTACTACATATATAAATACATACATGTAATATGCCGCTCACTTTCAAAAGGAAATAATCAGTTGAACAAAAAATCAACAGGATTAGCTGAAACAACAACCCAGAGATCTATATAGTATGTTAAATAAATCATTCAGATGTAGAGAGAGATTTATATTGTATTTCAACAAAGGTCATGAAAGTGCACCTGTCACCTCAAAACTCTAATACTAATTTAGGTTTTACTAATGAAATAAACATTTTGGAAATATATATGTATTTAAAAAAAATGTACCTTTAAACAGCTTTCCTCTCTGTCATCTTCCCCGTCAGCCTGCCTTTTCTTTCCAGGGTCGGGTGGGCAGGGCTAAATGATGACTGACCTTATAGCATCTCCAATCAGATCCCTTAAATAATGATGTAGCAGGGATCTGCTAGGAGGAGCTATAATGTCAATCATTATTTAGCCCCACCCACACTTGGGAAAGAAAAGGCAGGCTGAAAGGGAAGATGACAGATGCTGTTTAACCCTTTAACTACCAGCCGATTTTTTTTTTGTTCACCACTTATTCCCAAGCTGTTTTTAAGCATTTTGCGCTGTATGTGTTTTACTGATGTTTTTGCAGGGAAAGCAATATAATTTCCTGAAAAATTATATATTGTTTTTTTCAGCACACTTTGGGATTTAACATGCAATGTCTGATTTGT
>WMED01006793.1:1424-14887 GCA_019650415.1 Pipa parva
AGACTGGAATCCCTTTAATGCGCTCGCTGATGTCCGCGTGCAGGACATCAGCGTGCGCATCTCAGATTTATTAGTGCAAGTTAAAAATGAATTTCTAATTACAGAGTCGCATTGCCAAGAGAGCAGCTAGCGCAGAGTTGTAAATGAGCCATTTTGTAAAAAGACTTTCACAAATGCATGATCTCCCCTTCAGCAGAGGTACAATTGTTCAGCCCTATCAGTTAGTTTTCAGCAGCTGTCTATTAAAAATGTACAATGTCCCATAACTGGATCAAAAATGAAATTTTAGTCTATTTTTCTACCAGCGCTTTCTAAAACTATCTAATAAAAGTGCTATTCATACAGTAAATGAAAAATAAATATAAAGGTAAAACTTCAGTGTCAGAGTAATTTATTTGCTGGTTGTAACCAGAAAAAGATAATGCATGCCAAAAGGCAAGTTTGAAAATCACTATACCAGTTTGTACTGTAGTAAAACTTTATATCACTGACCTAAACAACCAGTGGTTTGTTATGATTGTTTATCTAGATGAAGAATCACAGTGGAAAGGCCCCTTCTACTTCATACAAGGAGCAGACCCACAGTTTGGCCTTATAAAATCCTGGGAAATGGGTGATTGTAATTTCGGAGGAGATGAATGGGAGAGAGAAATCAAATTAACAGAAGAAGCTGTACAAGCTATTAATAAGCTGAACCCCAAGCCAAAGTTCTTGGTGCTTTGTGGTGACCTTGTCCACTCAATGCCAGGTAAGATTGATACAACAGAGACCAGAAAACATAATGCTAATGAATGAAGATGTTGGATGTTTTTAAGGTTTAAATAGTGGCATTCAAGGGTTAAATTATATTAATTTTCCAAATTTACCCTTTTCACTGTATATAGTCTTTCTCCTTTTTACTCTAGTATTCATTTTAATTTTATTTAAAATCTATTTCTTACTATTTTTGCCATTTCATTCTTTCATTAATTTTTAATTTCCTTTTTAGCTTGTTTTGCTGTTTTTATAATTATGCCATTTACAACTTTTTTTGTCACTAAGGCCTCATGCGTACTAGTATCATCCTCCATGAAAATGCATTAAAAAAAGCTTCTCTGGAAAAAAAAGTGAATTTGCATCATACAAATGATAAGAGTCAGTTGGATCTTCATTTAACAGACACAGCAGGAAGCAATGCAAAATTAGATCTGATTGATTCACATTAAAAATGCATTAGATTCTGATGGCATGCATTTTAGTTTAAGTCTAAGGAATGGATGGGGAAGCAAATCTAGAACTGACTAAGACAAATGGGGCAAATCTGAGCTTAACTCTCCTGCAAGCCTTAACTAAAATGCATAGAATATAACCCCTGGCAAAAATGATGGAATCAGCAGTCCCTGAGGATGTTCATTCAGTTGTTTATTGTTGTAGGAAAACGCGCTTGTTCTATAAATCTAACTGTTACTGGCTACAACAATTATTTTTCTTGATTTCTTTTAGTGTCTCTTAAAGCCAGAAAGTTGCCATTTGAAATGCCTTTAGTGTTTGTTCATGTCTGTGATCTGCTTTTTTCCTACAACAATGAACAACTGAATGAACATCCTCAGGGACTGGTGATTCCATCATTTTTGCCAGGGGTTGTATTCTATTATGTGTGTGAGTGCTATGAAAAAAGGAGGCCGCTGCATACATGTCACTAGTCTTTTGGAAACCACCATAGAGGTAGGGGTGGGGGCAGTGCCGGCTCTGCCATTAGGTCGAGGGGGCGGGGCAGCGCCGGAAGGGGGGGGGCGCCATTGGAGGGGGCGCCTAGGGCGCCAATAGAGCCAGAGCCGGCTCTGGGTGGGGGTTTCCAAAAGACCAGTGAAAATATGCCAGTAGTGATTGTTTCTATAATGGTTTCATTTTATTGCAGAAAAAACAATTTCACCGTTTGATAATATTGTAGGCACAGTGACCAAACTGAGTATGTTTGATGGAGAAGTCTGTGTGTTTGTATGACTAAAACCAGCTTGAATGTTAAGTAACGAGGACATCATCTGTTGACCCGTCACCTTCCCAGAAGTATTTCCCCGGCCCAACTAAAAATAAAATAATACTAATAATATGGTTCTTGTTCATGTAACCCTACATCATTCCCTTGTCATTTTCCACTATACCCCATGACATTGATTTACTATTACAACAAATAAATGAGGCAGTAAAACACAATGAAGTAGTAATAATGGGGGACTTCAACTACCCAGATATAAACTGGGAAACTGAAAACTGTAGATTCCATAAAGGAAACAGGTTTCTGTCAATAGTTAAAGATAATTATCTTTCCCAACTGGTGCATAAACCAACAAGAGGAGTGAAGGGGTCACCACTAGACTTAAAGGAACAGTCAACCCGATTTACATAAAAAAAAACCAACTTTATATTATTTATGCTTATTTAACACCTTTATGCGAATATGAGTTATTAATTTTTTTTAAAAAGTAAAATTTCAAGGAGACCAGGGATTTAAGAGTTAATATTTTCAAGCTAATTGACGGAGACCAGGGATCTAAGAAATTATATGTTCAAGGTTTTTCTGGTCAAATGTAAATATCCAAATTCTTTCTTTGTAATCAGTAACTTTCTCAAGATGAAACCAGCACCTGCATCCTGCCTAAATAGTTTCGATTCTTGGACTTCGCTAATTGGTTTCTATTCCTACGAAACTCCTGTTTTTAATTAGTTTCTACTTCTAAGACTTACATTTGTTAATTAGCTTCTATTCCTAAATTTTTACGTAGCTTTAGCTGCAGGCCTGCATATTTTAGGCCCAAAGTTGTATTTGGATGGATTTAGGGAGGGGTGGAGTATTCCCTTCTGAACTGCATAAGAACTATGAACCTGTAACAATAAAGCAGAGTTTTTTGTATGATAATGCAGGACTGGCTGTCTGTATTTTATTGCAGCTCATACAACTCTCACATTGATGCATCAGGGCCAGGTAATATTAATTAACACTGGGACAGAGGTTTAAAGGAGAGGGTACTAGGGTTAAGAGGACCCAACAAACTTTATGCGAATATGAGTTATCAATTTTTTTTAAAAAGTAAAATTTCTTACATTTAAAGAAGTGCTATACAGCACTTCCATGTTGCATTCCCCAAACTGAAACAGCGCTGGCAACTCTACGGCATCCTAAACAGGAGAACACCTATCGGGAGCGCATTCCTCGCTCGCTACACTCCTACTAAAGCCCCACATCAGCACTTCCTAGAACTCACAGGAGGATGCATTGATGATATGCACGCTCTCTCTCTGTGAGTTCTAGGAAGTGCCAATGTGGGGCTTCCATAGGAGCACAGCAAGCAAGGAATGCTCTCCTGATAGGTGTTCTCCTGCTTAATATGCCATAGAGTTGCCAGCACTGTTTCAGGCTGGGGAATGCAACACGGAAGTGCTGTATAGCACTTCTTTACAGGTAAGAAATTTTACTTTTTTTAAAAAAAAATTGATAAATTGTATTTGCATAAAGGTGTTAATAAGCATAAATAATAAAATGTATTTTTTGTAAATCAGGCTGACTGTTCCTTTAATATTATCTAATAGACCTGACAGAATAACAAAGGTGTGGATTGGGGGGCACATAGGAAATAGTGACCATAATAGCATAGATTTCCAGTCGACCTTTAATGGGACTTACTGTCATGGGGCAATTCAGTCAGCTTAGAGATGCCCTTACTATCATTAACTAGAAAAATGGTCTCAATAGTAAGAGTACAGATGTTAAATGGGATATTTAAAAAAAAAAAAAACTTGACTACTCATTGTGGGAGGTACATACGATATGGGAATAATCAACCTAGAAATAAAAAAAAAAACTTATGTGGATGAATAAAAATGTAATTAGGTCTATAAACACCAAAAATAAAGCATTTACAGTGCTAAAACAGTAAGGCAGTATAGAAGCACTACAAAGGTGTAGAGTTCATAATAAATTATATAAAAAAACAAATTAAAGCAGCTAAGTTGGACACTGAAAGACACATTGCCCAAGAGAGTAAAACAAACCCAAAAAGGTTCTTTAATCACATAAATAATAAAAAGATTAAAACAGAAAGCATTGGACATTTAAAAGTAACAAGTGGGTTATCGTAGAGGGAGATGAGGAGAAAAAAATGTATTAATCATGTTTTTATCCACAGAGCTCACAGAGGAAAATGAAATGTCAGGTGAAATGAAGAAAAATGAAATAGATGCTCCCTTAAATGATGTCTGTATAACACAGGATGAAGTACTACGTCGTCTTAACATGACTAAAATAGATAAATCACCAAGTCCAGATAATATACACCCTAGGATCTTAAGAGAATTAAGTACAATCATAGACAGATCATTATTTTTAATATTCAGGAACTCTATAATGATAGGGACTGTTCCACAAGGCTGGCACATAACAAATGTGGTCCCTATATTCAAAAAGGGGTCAAAGTGCATTTATTTTTCCTGTGCTTGTATAGCATGCTCAAGTGTCTTCTAAATCTCCTTTATAGCTGTCACTTTTAAAGGAGCTAGCTTGCAGAAAAAAAAACCTTGCCTTTATAGTTATTGCTTTGTTAAGGGATTTCTGCCCTCATCCTCCACCATATGTGGGGATTAGACCAGTCAGTGTCTTCACATCCCTTAGGGAATAATCTCTTTTCAGGAAAACACAAGTTGATTAACACAATCCAGCAAACTAAGGCAGTCTACTCTTGGGCATATCACAAAACTTAAACAGAACATAAATCTGTAATTAACAATATCCAAGTGAGGGTTAACAGTACCCAGTATATAGTCCCTGCTGGTTATCTATACTCCTAGGTACAGGAAACTTAAACCCCAGAATCTTTTTAAACTTTACAAAAATTTCTAGCACCATATCAAAGCTTCAGCTTCTGTCTTCAGCTTCCCCCTTCCATAAACTCACTGAATCTTCAGCTGCCTTTTAATTAGGCTCTAGTCTGCTCCTGGATCTTTGGACTGGATTCCAGCAATAGGTTAGCTTAATAGGGGCACTATACACTCCCCTCATCTATTTCCCCTTTCCAATTTACAAGTTATAATTACAGTTTTCTCTAGAGGTGTCACAATGAGTAGGAAGCACTCCCCTCACTTCTAATAATGCATTGTAATGCATTTGGAATCATACCTACCATTATTCCCAATTCCATTTATAACCAATCAAATGTGCAGTATGTATTTAGTCTTGATAATCATGATCTATGCAAACAACGCTTTTTCATAGGTGTGCAATTTTAAAGAAATAATATGACAGAAGCCCCTTAAAAATTACATATTTGACCAGGTTTCTGATTTTACTAGGAGAAGTTATTGAAAACCTTTTCTCAGCATGTACTGGTGTACATCTCCGCAGGTTTTTTTGTTTTGTTTTGATTAATTATTTGAAAGAGTTTTTAATTATTTGGCACATAACCTATCACACTTTGCATTTATTTTTGCACAAAAATAAAACCATTAGAAGAAATCCAAGCTCGTTCTACTAGGGGTGATTCTGAACAGGGGAGCTCCTTCCTTCCAGTGCTTCATCCTGCTTTATCATTGATGATCTCCTTGTCTTCTCCTTGCAGGCTGTGATCCTCTTCACTTCCTGTTTCCTCTTGAATTTCTGAAAGCTGAACAAGATCAAAAGCAGAATTCTGATGTAATAGTGGTATACCATATTTCCCCAAAATTAAGACAGGTTCTCATATTCATTTTTGTTGCTAAAGATGCGCTAGATCTTATTTTCGGGGAAATATGGTCCAAGTACAGTATATTTCTTGTACTTTACTGCAGCTAGGTCTTATTTTCAGGGGAGGCCTTATATTTCTAAACTTGGAATAAATTGCTCTAGGTCTTATTTTCAGGGAAACAGGGTAGCTAAATTAATGCAAGGGGCATGCAGCCATCCACTTCAACCCACGCAATTGGCAAAATACTTAGATATGAAAGGAATTGCTTCCCTTTAATATAAGAGAACATATAAATCGCATATGTACCTCTGGTGCTTAGAAACAAAACAGAAGGAATACCAGGAGACAAATAGTGTAGCAATTACAAAGTGGGTTTGATTTGTTTTGTTGTTTTTTTAAGTTCTTTTC
This sequence comes from Pipa parva, assembly GCA_019650415.1. Classification (NCBI taxonomy): domain Eukaryota; kingdom Metazoa; phylum Chordata; class Amphibia; order Anura; family Pipidae; genus Pipa; species Pipa parva. The sequence goes on from WMED01006793.1 coordinate 7,526, forward strand.
TGTGCACATCATTTAAAAAATTTTATTGAAACTAAAGTACCATATATACTCGTGCATAAGTCGAGGTCAGTTTTTGGGCCAACAATTATGGAATTTGCTATGACCCATGGATAAGTCGAGAGTAAAACTTGGGGTTAGGGTTAGGTACCTTGACAATCTCCAAAAATCTCTGGCACACCAATTGTGTGAACCGCACATGCGCTCTATTATACTATTCCAAATTTGCCATGCTCGAGAGGAGTCCTGTCATAACTCCTCCCACACTTAAGTAATCGTCTCCCATACTAGCTGTTCCTCATAGCTTGTACAGTACAAGGCACAAATACACAACAAAAGGAACTCGCCGTTACCAATCCAGACTCAATATCAACTGCACAAGCGTTCCATTCAAAATCAGCCCTGCTGGCCGCTCCAAAGAGGAGCCCCATCACAGCTCCTCCCACACTCGGGTCCCCCCCCCACACCAGGCACATCCCACAGGGCATGCAACCAAGTGTAGAAACACACCGACAGCATCACATAACAACAATCACCCACAGACAATCAGTGCACAACCCCAACTGTGGATCAAAACAGCTCCTCCCTAGTCAAAGTATTTCTGCCTGGTATTCACGATCTCAGGGTAAAACCCGGTCAGCATGCAATGCTGGAATTCAAGTCCAGCTGATCATTTTCCTACAGTTATCATTAAAGGGGAGGTCTGCAGGGCATGGCAAAATATAAATGGCTCCTCCCATTTCGGGGCAATATCAGCAATAAGTGGGAAGTCCTAGACCATCGGCAAAGAAATTTTTTATCTAGCACAGACATGTTGCAAGGAGGAATACTGTATATACTCGTGTATGAGGCCCGGTAAGTCACCAGTGCACAGCTTTCTGTTTTCTATCTATTCCTCCTCGCAGCATGCCGGGATAGAACTAAATACTGCTACGTGTGGCAAGAACAGAGCCCCAAATATTATCTGTGCCAGCTAATCCAGATTCAACTTGTCACTTACCGGGCCTCATATTGGCAATGCTTAGACAGGTATCGAGGTGGCGACAAAGCACTGAGTTACTTGTGTATAAGTCGTGTATACTATTTTACATGATTTTTTTAACCTAAATTTCTCGACTTATACACGAGTATATACGGTTAGTTGGTGTGCGTAATATAATGAGCAATTTGCCAATGTTTTAGATTTTATTTCTATGACGTACAGTGAAATTCAAATCCCACCACTGGGATATGAGTTCTTCTAAAAAGTCCTTTGCTTTGTGATATTTTTTTCTTCTTCTTCCTCCCATTGTCTGGCAGAACTGGCCACAAAAAGTTAATCATAGTGCCCTAGTACAAAAGCATTACTGTTAACATTATTATGGGGTTATACTGTTAAAATCAGCCTTCTGTAGATTCTGATACCCTTGACTCATTAATAATTGCAATTGTCTCATTACTCATTATTTATAATGATTTTTATTTTATACTGAAAGCACATACCATAATAGATTAGTCAGTACAAAATTAAATCTATGAGGACATAGATCAAGGCTTGAGTAATATGTCCATTACATTAAATTAACTTGGGAGCTAATGTATATATCGGTAAAGTCAAAACTTGTTTGTCCTATCTACTCAGAACTCCTAATAATGACATTGTCCATTTCCTAGACAGTATTGTTTTAGAAATAAAGCTGGCCTTTACTTCTACTGTCAGAACACCACTACTTTATCAATTCTGAGAAAGCTAATACAAACTAAAGAAACCTTTCTCAGTAAATATGACCCTTCTGCTACCAGCAATGCTAACAGGAGTTTGGAAAAAAAAGAAACAAATAGGATGTTATGTGTCATTTTTCAGAAAATTAGGCCATTCTTGTGATTAGGAGGCGAACACAGCTATGGTGATAAATGTCAGTCAGTTAATAATTTATAATGCCCTGACAGATATAGTCACGATAAATGTTTTCTTCTGGAGGAATTGAGTGCTGCATAATTTAGAAGTGAATCATAGGGAATCTTAAATGGAAATGGCAAGGGAGAAGGGGACACTTGGATGCACAAAATGGTCTAATGATCATCTTTGTGTCCACAATGCACTAACCTCATGAAACAGCTGTTCATCTGAAAATTTAATTAAGCTTACACACACTACAGCCTGCATGCTTTCACTTGTAACATGTGCTTTCTCAAAGCCCATAACAGAATGCTTCTACGGTTTGGGAAGACATTGTGGCTATTGACATTCAACAAAAGATTTCTGTAACCTTTCATTCCGATGAGTTTGTGTAGATAATTAAGTGATTACTTCATAATTCCTTTGAATACTCTTTCTTATCACCTAAAGAAAATGTGCAAAGTAGAATAACCAATAGACAGGTAGGCTACGGTGCAGCTGTACATCCCATACCATTCTAGATTTGCACGGAGATAGTAAATCATATAATATGTCACTGGAAATTATTGTATATGTTCAGGGGATAAAGCGAATTAAAATTGGTTGCAGGTAAAATATGCTTCATGTAGTAATGAAATAATATTTTTCTTCCCCTGAGAGATTCAGACTGCATCTAAATTGTGCTGGAATAAAGGAATTTCAGCTTGGGTTCATCTGATAAAAAATACTGTAGACAAATCTTGAGTTGATATTATCTGAAACAGCATGTTCTAACAGTGGCAACTCTTATTACAGATCTAGAGAAATTGTGCACCTAACACCCAAACACAAGAATGGGGGATAAGCAGGCTATACATTGCTCACTGTACAAAACATTTAAAAGGATGAGTGATCAAAATATTTACATTTCCTGCTGTGGTCTAAAAGGACCTTATGTGGATTAAATAGCAAGACATTGTAGTGCTTGCTTAGTGCAGGAAAGTACATCTAATTTTAAATACCTCATGTGAATATCTTATTTTGTAGAAAAGGAAAATTATATAATTTCAAAATTAAAATCATTTTAAAAACAGATTAAGATTAAGAACAGATTAACTGATTAATGCCAATGGCGTCCCTTTTACTTGTTAATGTTATTTGTATCTATTTTGATTTGGCATATTATTGTGTGGCAAATGTGAGCTGCTATTCAATGTTAATCATTACTTTTAAGTAATTGGTCACTTTTTTGCATAACTAAACTATTAAACATTTCATAGTTTGTTAGGTAAGAGCATATTACTGTAAGGCCACTGTAAATTAAGGACTAGAGACACTGTGGGAAAAATAATGGGTTGTTGAAGAACGTGCCATGTTAATGAATAAAACTTTTTTGCTGAACTATGTACAGTCATATCTGATATTATGCACCATAAGTGGTCTCCTGAGGCTTTAAAGGGTATGAAAAGTTTGAATAAAACATAATTTATATTTGACATGCATACATATAGAAAGCCAACTTAAACATTAAAATCTCAAAAATTATTTTGGTATCAGTAGTACTTGCCTCTTGTTTAAACAGCCCTCAGTTACAGGGGAATATTGAGCCCTGCTGAATTAAGAGGTGAGTGAGGAGTTTCTTAATTGTTATTTTGCTTGACAGTGGGTTAATGGAGCTTTTTTTATAGACAGGGTTCACATGTATGTATAATTTTATTTATAAAGCGCCACAAATGTATGCAGAGCTGTACAATTCAGCAAAACAAATATAATACAGACATGGGAAAAGTGCATTATACAATACAAGTATAATATCATAAGGATACTTTACTTGAAGTGCCAGGTTGTGGTTGACACAAGAGGTTGGAGGTTCCTGCTCCGTAGAACTTACAGTCTAAATGGGAGGAAGACTTACATACACAGATAGAAAGGTAATAAGAGCTGTAACAGTGTGATGAAACACTGGTCAATAAATACAAATACTAAGCATAAATAACTAAGAAAGGATAAAATAAAATATATTTACATAAAAATCAGTGATAAATATCAGTGCTAGTGCTCCAAAAGGTAGGGTTTAAGTTTGGTTTTAAAAGTGCGGACGGAATATTCCTGGCGAAGATAAAGGGGTATAGAATTCCAGATGTGTGTGTGTGTGGGGGGGGGGGGCAGAAAGAGATTAGGGTTTAAGATGAGAAAGGGCAGTACTGGTGTGTGGTGTGCGAAGCTCGTTGCTTTGGGAGGAGCACAGTTGACGATGACGAATGTACGGTCATGCAAGTGATGAAATGTAGGGAGGGGCAGTGGAGTGAAGTGCCTTAAATGTTAAAAGGAGAACACTGTAGATGATTTGTTTGCTTATGGGGAGCCATGGAGCAGAGAGAGATTGGGAGAGAGGCTGTCCCCTCTGGGGAGAGAGGGAGTGAATTCTGGCAGCAGAATTTAGAATAGACTGGAGTTGGGGAGAGGAGTGAAACTGCAAGGCCAGATAGAAGAAATTGCAGCAGTCCAAGCGGGACAGGACAAGAGCATGCATGAGGGTGTTAGCAGTGGAGTGAGAGACAAAGGGGCGGATCTTGGCAATGTTGCAAAGGAAAATTCTACAGGTTTTGGCAGTGGAAGAGATGTGTTTAGAGAAGGAAAGAGCAGACTCATAAGTCACCCAAAGTCAACGAACAGAGATTATGGGGTTGATGATCGCACCATCAACTAGAATGGAAAAGATAAGAACAGGTCCGGTTTTGGGTGGAAAAATGTCATTACTGCATGTCATCAATAGGAAAATGTGTTCCTTTCATTAGAATCATGTTGAAACGGCATTGCTGCCATTAGTTTTCATTCCCAAAAACAAAGGTCCCTGTTATTTTTAGGAACCATGAGAAAAGTTGTATTCATAGATGGTTATCTGCTTCTTAATTGTAATAATAAATAGTCATAATAAGATTCCCTTGGTTAATTAATTTAAACTTATTAAGTGCAGTGGTTTAAAGATGGTATTAAGATGAGCTTGTCTGCTTTCCCCTTGTCTATTTGTGTGACATTAAGGATATCAGTACATGCACTTGCATGGTGACTGACTCCTGAATGTAATCCTTTACAAATCTGTGAACCAGCAGTTATTTTATGGAAGTACAGCCAACTACTATTCTTCTTCTTCCTTTATTATTATAAATGAGAAGTTGTTATCCGTGAGAAATATAAAATGTGTATTTGTATGACATGAACAGGACAAGTGTCTCTGCATAATTTATTTAGTTGGAATGTTAGTTGCTGAGCTATTTCAGTTAAATCAGACTTTTACAGCAATACATTAATAGGTTAAACATCAGTCAAAGTGGAATTTCTAATTCCCCCCAATGAATTTGCAACTCTTTGTGCCAAATTGCCCAGTGGGTAGTGAAGTCAGTCATACTTATTGACTCTTTAGCTTATTCACACAGTAATGAAGTGGTGTAAAGTACATTTTAAGCAAAATTAGGTTAATTGTAAAGGTGGTGTATTAAAGCAGATTTATTAAAAAGAGCAGCCTGAAGAGAACTTCATAAGGATCTGCTAATATATGTTTAATGGTCTTAATGGAGATAAATTCCTTCATTGCCCTCTTTGGCTGTTTGTCATTTAGTTTTTCAGTGCATCACAGACTTTAAATATGCTACTGTGTATCCTTTAGTACTGCTCTGACCTGGTGAAGAGGGAATATGTGATATAGAACTACTATGGAGCATTGTAATGCTACTGTGAATACATCAGCTTCTGAGTTAATAGATGTGTACACACAGCTGTTTTACTGTCACATTGTCATTCTTTTTGAAGCAATACAATTTTAATAAACACAGTTATACATACTGTATTTTTCACTCCATAAGATGCACTTTTTTCTCCCTGAATTTGGTGGGAAATGCCCATGTGTCTTATGGAGCGAATGTTCCTATTCTTCAGCTCCTGTGGGGTGCATATACCCTGCGCCCTTAGCAGCTGAAGAAAATTTGTAGTACTAAGCTTCCTCCAGTGAACCAGGGAGCCACCTCTTGTAAGTGCTTCTCTAGACTGAGCTAGGCTGAGTGATCTTGTTAACTCTATTCGCCATGGATTCAGCCACTACTAGCGCAGCTGCACTCGCTGGCGCACTGGAGGAAGGTCAGAAGGGAAGCAGACAAGCAGGCAGGGGAGGGGAGCAGACAGGAGGGGAGGGAAGGCAGGCAGGCAGGGGAGGAAAGCAGACAGGAGGGAAGGTAGGCAAGCAGGCAGTGGAGGGAATAAAACTGATGTATAATACATACATCAGTTATGCCTAGTATCAAACAGTGATTTTTGCAAAAACAAAAAAACAGGCGCAGGTGGAGCAAAATGGACGCAAAGTGAATGATAAATTTCTAATAAATGAACACAAATTGTTACTTATGTATCACTTTACGTTAATGCCCCTTGATACATTTCCCCCATCATTTTTTACTTTGTAAACAAAGCATCCCTTAAGAACAGAAAAGTGAAAGTAATTGAAAGTGTATAATACTGGTGCAACCTATGTAAATAAAAATCTAACATTGTGAAGGAGTTTCTGATAAACATAATGAAGCATGCATAATCATGTATGCTGTTGTGCTCTTTTTTTAGTTAGAATGCTGTTCTAACAGATTGGTTTTATTTCTCTTCTTAAAGGTAATTGTCTCTTTATAATGACCTCTATAAATGTGACTACTCTAATGCATGTTTTTTTGTAATTTAATTGGCATAATGTAAAATTACATTTATTAGTTCTAGTAACAATTTAAACAACATTCTAAATTAATTAATCTATCATTTGGGCAAGAAACATACAAAACCCATTTCTTTATATTCCTTTTCTTCATGGGTTGAATGAATTTCAGTAACCTTGAAGTAGACATTACAGTTTGTATCGGGGGACAGATTTACATATATTTACTATTACTTGAAAGGAAAGTTTACTTTAATCGCTATTGGAGCTTTGTCAAATAGTATGCATACAAACATTACTATGTAACTATAGGAATTCCTTTCTGCAAATGGAACGGCACAAACTCCAACCATCTCCTAACACAGTGGTGCCCAACCTTTTTCGGCCTGGAGACCATATAAATTTCTGACACGTGTGTTGGGGGCCGCTTCACCACAAAAATACAAAAAAGAAAAAAAATAGAGCAGATAAAAATGTATTAGAAAAACATGTTTCTGCGGTGTGTGTGTGTCTACACTCTAACACATACCAGTGAGGTTTTTTAACTTTCCTCAGTCTGCCTCTCTTTCTGCCCACCTCCCATCGAAGCTCCTGTGTATATGGCGTGGAGCTGAGATATAACGCGCTTCTACCTGCCTCACGAAAGTCACCTGATGCTGGAGCTCCATGGATATGCAACATTAGGTAAAGTTGCATATTCCTGGAGCTCTGGCAGGAGACCTCTGGTTGCCAGAAGATAGTAGCATTATACCCCAGCTCACTGTTGCAGGCCGGGTCAAGGTTATTTTGCTCCCTAGGCGGAATAATGAAATCG
>WMED01006794.1:975-18150 GCA_019650415.1 Pipa parva
CTATTTACCTATGTAATACAGGTTAAATGAGTTCCTGATCTGCACACAGACAGTGCTCTTCTCTTCTGCCCACCCACTTCAGCTATTGGCGCTACACTGTGTAGCTCCCACCTCCTTCAGCTATTGGTTCTACACTTCCTTCCCCTATGCTCAGCCAGAAGCACCATTGGATGCTGCCCATGTCTTTTAATAGGCAGTGGATACTGGGAGTATGTAAGCCTTGCTTCCGTATAGGCTTCCTACACTGTAAGTAAAACAATTGCTGCTCCTAGATTAGGTTAACATAGTGATGGCAAACCTATGGCATGTGTGCCATAGAGGGCATGCGCGCGTCACCAAAGCTGCCTTCAGTACAGGCCGTGGACCCGATCCAACAGTTTTCAGGCAGGATCCGTGGTCTGCATTGAAGGAACACTCGCTCGCAGGGGAGCTCTCCTCCCCCAGCGCATGCGCGCTCCAACATTGATGCAGGCGCGATGACATCACTCATCAGCGCCGGCACTTCGGGGGACGGCGCTGGTGAGTGACATCACCTTTTTGGCACTCGGTGCAAAAAAGGTTTGCCACCACTGGGTTAACAGCTGCTGCTCCCGCTGATTCCTCTGTTTTAGGCTGGGTTCAAACAAGCGTATGATGCTCAGCTCATCATACGCTCGTGTAAAAAAAAAAAAGAAAAATACGGCTCAATGAAATCCGATGATAATTACCTAGTTCCAGACACACCAACATATGATGCACATATGCTGGGTCTGGAAATCTGTGTTGCATTTTGTCCAGCGTATATACACCGCGCCCAAAATGTGACACACAGGAAGTGATGTGAATGCCGAGGGAGCGTCCACACTGTCGCTGGTAAGTACAATAGAAAAATGCACTCAGCATATATTTCTTCACACGAGTGTATGATGCACACGGACATCAGCGAACGCTTTAAAGGGATTCCAGTCTCGCAAGGCGACTCGAGTGGTCTCGCAGAGACTGGAATCCCTTTAAAGCTTTTGATGATGTCCGCATGCAGGACATCAGCGAGCGCATAAAAGCCTCTGCGAAGTGATGCGAAGGATCCGGAGGTAACTTCACACTATGCTGAATTACCCCTTATATGTTGCAGTATGGGGAAGGTACTGCAGCACGGTGTGAGGAACAATGGAGGAAAAACTGCTTCACTGTATGGAGCACTGTGGCCAAGAAACGGGTACACTGTATGGAGCACTGTGGGCAAGAAACGGATACACTGTATGGAGCACTGTGGGCAAGAAACGGATACACTGTATGGAGCACTGTGGGCAAGAAACGGATACACTGTATGGAGCACTGTGGGCAAGAAACGGATACACTGTATGGAGCACTGTGGGCAAGAAACGGATACACTGTATGGAGCACTGTGGGCAAGAAACGGATACACTGTATGGAGCACTGTGGGCAAGAAACGGGTACACTGTATGGAGCACTGTGGGCAAGAAACGGGTACACTGTATGGAGCACTGTGAGCAAGAAACGGGTACACTGTATGGAGCACTGTGAGCAAGAAACGGGTACAATGTATGGAGCACTGTGGGGGGAGAAACTGCTGCTCTGTGTGGGGAAATATAGTGGAGGAATTGATGAATTGTATGGGGCACAATAGAGATATATTCTCACTCTTTGAAATATTTGGAGGAACTGCTAGAGTCAGGCACATTTTGGTTTACTTTGCTTGGGGGCACCACTAATCCATATCCTGGCGCTGCCATGAAGACTGGCAGTGTTTCTGCAAAGTTGTCATAGGGCTGTTCAAGGATGGGGGGCCCCAAAATTACTGTTGGCAGCCCTGCATGCAGAGTGGCTTTTCCACTAAATGTAAAGTTAAATGTGATCTGGTGAGGGAACATCCATGAACCCATGCGAGAAAGAGACAGGGACACAGAAACTGAAAGCAAAATCTCAGGCATAATGCAGGCAAATTATTCTAACACTGAATTCATTATTCCCTCACGTTCAGCCATTAAATGAAAAACTAACATCTATAATAGGAAGAAATAATGGCGAAGAGGTGTTTCAATACATTACACTTTTCGCCAGCATTCACAGCGTTAAGAGAAACTTGCCTTTAGTCTTCAACAAAAGCAACATCCCTATCTGGCCCCTCACTAGGCTATCCTCCCTTCATTCTGAGTCGAATGACCCTTGACCCTCGACTGGCAAAGACATGACTGATCTATTCTTGGTAAACTGTTCCACCACCCTTCCCCCTCTCACAAACAGGCATGACTACCACTACATGTCACTGAAATCCCTAGCACACGCCCCTCTCCTGGAGGGAAGGGAACAAAGCCAATCCAGCAGTTAATTCAAACTGTACCACCGACAAACGCAAACATACAGTGGGGAGGTTGCAGCAATGAAAATGGATGTATAGAACATTCCTTTGTCCACAATATTCTACAAACACAAAACAAGCTGGGTATGTTTCTGCAAACAAGAATTTCATTTACTTCCTTATATACTATTGTATCTGATATTTATAGATGGTTCAAATGATTATGGTGGTAGCACTGTTGTTTCTATTGCTTTTTCTTTTCTTTTTTTTTTAAAGATTCTGAACAAAGGCATTCTCTGGAACAAAGTCGTTCAACTTGTCATTGTAGATAAAGAATCTCTCCTTGTGGGAAAAAAGTCACAAAAGCAACAAAAATAATGTGAGCCCCACTGGCCACTAGAAATCCATATTGTTGCCATTTCCTATTCAATCGTCATTTTCAGTGTTTCAGAGCAGGGGTATCTCTTTAGGAATGGAAAAAGCCTTTGAGTTAAATTCATATGACGAGAGCTGCGCAATAAGGCAAGACTTTGTTACCATTCTACTTAATGAAATAGTCCCCTCAGTTTCTAAATTAAAGCCATAATAACCACAAGATAAAATTAGTTGAAGACATAAACTAATGGGGAAAAAAATCAATGTTAGGGATTTCCATTCAAAGCATATTGGATTTTTCAGTTTTTCTTTTTTGCTTGTTTTTTTACACTACACGAAATACAACTGTTCCTTTGTGCTAAGTAATAGTACATAAATCTCCCGTGTCAGCCAACTTTTTGTGAATCCACACAGCTAGCACAGGATAACACAAAATATGTTAGTTACCATTTAGCAAAAAAAAAAAATCATTGTTTCTAAGCCTCCACTTGTTCAAATTATTGTCATTACAGAGAATTATCATAAACATCAAAATAAAACACAAAACTCGTTACCCGACTGACTGTTTTCACTTGGCCCAAGAAGAGGTCCAGAGGTCAAACTTGAATTGAGTCTGCTGCCATATATATGAGATGAAGATGTAGCCAGACTGGCTCCTGGGAGTGAGTTTACCTGGAATTAAAAAAACATTTTAAACTTTTGTTACAATCAATAGTAATCAACAAAGCTAAAGGTGTGTAAGTGCTTCCATTTCATTGGGGGTGAAACGGCAATGACTACATTGCTAGATTGCTATTGTTTACGTCAATCTGACTTCAGCACAGAAGTTTAGAACACACGACTAACAAACTACTACTAATAAAGTTTTTCATTAATTACTAACAAAGGTTCCATGGAATCTACATGAAAAGAACAGCTTGCCCTGATAATTGTGGATTTATTCTAACAACAATCAATGTAAAGTAATGTGTACAAATCCGAATCATACCAGGAAAGACGAAGGAAAGGATAATTGCAAAAATGCAAATATTGTCCACTCACACTGGATGATTTGTAGGTAGGCAGGAAAAATAGTGTCCATTGTTTATGGTGGGATAATCCACACTGGTAAATTTGTAATGCACCAAAGACAATAATGAATCCACCTGAACAGCTTAGCTCCAAAACAACCAGAGTGAAACTGGCTTAAGGTTATGCACTTACAACACCCACACCGACTAATCAATGGAGATTAAATATGATATATATTTTTTATCAAACTAACAAATCTGACAAGAGATAATGAGGACTGTAATTCAACAAAACAAAAGGGAGCTGGAGAGTTCTAGAGCTTTCTAGACAATATTATTTCCAGTAAAGCTGCAGACAAATGAAATGGGTTCATACTGAATGTATTGCACATTTTATTACATCCTTTCCTGAGTTCCATCTGTACTGATGTTACGGCTGTTGAGATCAAAAGCTAACGTGTGCATACAGTTACAGTTCATGTGACATGGTGCCAGTTGAATCTAGGAATAGTATCCTGAGGCAGTTCATTTTAAATTTTACAGCTGGACTGGATAGTAGCATGAAGAAAATCTGCAATCTAACACTTTTTTGTATAAACCCCACCCCTTTCAGGAAAAAAACACTCCCCCTGTTCACAGTAAAGCCATGCCAAATTATAAATCAGAAAATCAGGAAGGTCTTAAAAATGTCCAGTGTTCTTGCCTGGGAAACTTCTTTTGGAAAAGCTAAAGTAAAACTAAAAGTTTCTCCTAAATCAAATAACTTGAATGAAAGCTGTTGTAAACTACAAGTACCCACCAGCAGGGGGGTGTAAAGGGTTGTATGGTAGAAGGCCACATTCACAAAATAAAATGTACTGCAGCCACCTCTAACTGGTTAAAATGTTAAATGACAGAAGTGACTGACACAGCCAAATATTGCTGACCCTTTCCAGTGATTTCATGGTAATATAAGGGGATTCCAGAGAGCAGTGCATTAGTCGAACCCAGGCAGACAATTTATCTAGAGTGAAGAGGAGTACACTAAATTCTGTCACCATAGCTTGTCAATAGCGATTTTAGTTTATTAATATTATTAGTAAATAAATATTTCTCATTAGCCACATTTTATCTTACTGAAATTCCAATGATCTTCAGCCTGTGACCAATGCAGCTTTTACTGAACTACAACTTGTAGTTGTAGTGCAGGAACAGCTGGAGACCCACATCTCCAAGCTGATTGACAAGAAATATACATACATATTTCTTTTTCCCATTTTTATATAATTTAGATTCATTTATGTTGATATTTAAAAATAAATATAGACATTTCCTAAAATGCTGCTTCTGGAATAATTATAGGTAGCATGAAATTGATTAAAGGATAATGTAAAGTGGAAAAAGTACATTGCTAGTATGACAGTACCTGGGTTGAATGACAAACAAATATATAGAACACAGTTATAAACATAAAAAAAAAAAACAAGCGCCAAGCAAACTCCAAAATATATTTTCATTAACAAGAAATAGAAGCACTGGAAACAAGTGGATATCTCCAGCTAATTGTTTAATCTTATTAAACATTTCTGTAAAAAAAAAAAAAAAAAGCAGGTAGACAACAGATGTCCGCCATATGATTGGATATTGTGCAGCTCAAGTCGGCTGTGGGGGTCAAGAGGTCCAGATTCCAGATACTCTGCTTAATACGTAAGGCCACATATTTCCTTTGCTGTGCTGTGTCATTAGTAAATATCTGCATAATATTTAATTACTTCCTTTTCTGTGAGTTGGAGGTCCGGCTAAGCATTCCTTGTGGAGGAAGGCATAAAAGGAAGGAGGTTTTGTACACAATATGCAGCTCTGCAAAATCAGAGCTTTGCCCTGACCCCGAATAAGAAGCTGCATTTTTTTGGCAGCTGTCCAGTTCTACTTACTGAACGGCTCTTCAAAACTTTGTATTCATTCATGTCGCTAACCACCGTTCTGAAGGCCTCTACTGGGACTTGTGCCAAACACGTGAAAATAAACCCTTCAACATAACCGTAGCTACAGAGCTCGAAAAGTCTTGCATAATCCACAGCAATAAAAATGCTCTGCTTTGGCTGGAGACACCATTCTCTCTCTAAGAACATTCCTCTGTCTGTCAAACTGGAGGTTCTATTTCAAGAATAGAAGCAACTTTTGCATTAAGGAAAAAGAAGTCATAATTAAAAAAAAAAAAATAAAAAAATTAAAGTTCAACTAAGGGCAAATGTGTTATGGTTAGGTAGATCTATAATACATCTATAATAACAAAACGGATAATCGAAAAAGGTCACAGCAATTAAAAATAAAGTATTTCCAGACAAACCAATCAACCAACCCTATAATTTCCCCCAAAAGTCCCTTCATAAAAGCATTAACTTAAAAAAATAAATAAATAAAAATAGACGATCAAAACTAAAAATTTATAGTTTCACTGTTGGTTCAAAGAAAACCCTTATCCGTTTTTAACCACAACTATTCTTTATTAAAATCTAGCTGAATATACATGTAACAAGAATATAAACACGGGGCGAAATTTAATAAAATCGAGAGCGGTCTTTCCGAATTTATCGCACGATATCTCGAGTTTTTCTCGCATTTTTCTCAATCTTGATTTTTCAGTGGAAAGACAGCGCTGCCTTTCTATTGAAAAACAAAGATAAAAAACTCGAGTGAAATTCTTGCGACAACAACTCGAGATCTCATACGATGAAATCCGAAAGACCATGCTATAAATTTCGCCCGGAGTTATTTTAGTGACAAGATAAAAGATAAGGTAAAAGCGGCTGCTGAAATTATTCTCCAAGATCTCTGTAGTCACAATCGCTATTGAGAACGTCCTACAGTGAATAATAAAACCGAAATCCTTGTGATTTTTTTTTTTTTTTTTAGCTAACAATGAGTTGCTGGAAAAATCAAGGCTGAAGCCTTCTCCACTAAAAAATGTTTATCGTACACAATAAGTATTATTTTTTCACAAAATTGGTTGGTATCGAAGGTTATGGAGGCTGTTATTCAAACAAAGGAGTAGTTTACATAAGCAACTTTTTTAAATAACAATTAGATACAGCTAAAAGGTAAAATTCCGTGCATTGCGCATCACTCATTACCTGTTATTTTATATGTAACGAAGATAAGGAGTGATACATTAGGGTGCTGTTGTACAACTTGAGCCAAAACACAGACCAACTGTAGCTTATTGGTTTGGCAGCCATGGGAAAATGCTGATTACTATGTCAAAAAAATGCCTCCAAGGAACATGTGGTAAATTCTATCTGGAAAAATTGGCAGCTGTTATGCCACAAAACAAATGCTGGTAAACCAATGGTGCTCGTTTTGTCTGCATTTTAGTTGCATTCAATCCTGGTGTTCTATCAACAAAGAAGTCAAAATTCAGTGGTCATTTTTTTTAGATTGTAAGAAGTTTGACAAAGACCATATACACAAGTTAAAGTGGTGATCAACAACCAGATTTACCTTCCTAACTAATATAGACTCAAATCAAAATAGTCAATCTGCTCACTGGAGTGGACCTCTGCCATTTGCTACCTAGAGAGGTCCTCTGCCATCACCTCTGTGTCTGCAGTTATTGTTCTTTTAGTATCTATTTTAAGATAGTGTGAGCTCAGATCTGACAGCACTACTAATAATGTAATATAAGGCATACGCTATTACTCCCCAACGTTAAAGTAATACACAAACTAAACTAATTTATAATTGCCAGCTTCTGATATTTCAAAGTTAACACATATTATTGGTTACAATACAGACTAGCAAAGACAACACAAATTATAGGTGATAATGTAGACTAAATAAATCACATCAACACAACATAAGATTGTTACAGAAGCACAATATATTATTTCTAATAAAGGACTGTAACCCCATCATTGTAGAACAACCGTTCAATAAAACACACAGTTCAGGTATGTTTATTTACAGAGAAAACCTTAACAGTCCATATATTTGTGCTTATTATGTGGGATCAACAATATTATTCAATTTACTTTAAGAAGGTAAAATGTAATCTCATTTCTAAACTCCATTGTAATAATACAAATTATATAACCAATCTAGGAAATAAAACAAAACAATAAAATTATCCTCTGTCCAAATAAAATCTATATGATCAACATGCTTTCTAGGAATGCTTAAACATTATATGTAAAGCACTACAGGATAGATCAGTACTACATAAGAACTTTTACTTGTCATATTTATTTTTTGTAAAAAAAAAAAAAAGAAAAGAAAAGAAAAGATTGTCTGGCACCTGGGTAAAAAAGCTATCAATCTTGATAGAAACTACAGGTCCATGCCTGTTGCCAAATTACAACTCCCATCACCCTTACATAAAGATGAAGGAAGTAAATAGCTCAAGGACTGCAGTTCAGACATTCCTTGCTTTTGGCGTCCACCTTTTGGCTAACATTTGAATATGAAATGAATTCTGCTGTGTCACACATGTCCACATAATAATAATTCTCTCACACCTTTCTGCAGTACTAACTGCATTACAAGGATGGACAAAATGCAATGGCGGGAAGTAGTGTTTTACAAACGTCTCCTCTTTGCCATGACTACTTAATGGCTGGTTGTACCTAAATGTGCCACGTGACTACATCTTACTTTACTGAATTTTACAGAAAAATCATCAATCTTGCCCAGCCAGGGTTTTCAGTCTTCTCTCTGCTGACATGACAGGGTACTGCGGCATATGATGCATGAGTGACAGGACACATTGGTGCTTAAAGGTGTCACTACAGGGCGACAAAGCTTCTGAATGAGTGACACTAATAGCATATTTCGGAGACATTAAATTTTACCAGTTTTATACCTCTGCTACTTAACTCCAACAACACCAGATATTATAAAGGAACAACTTTACTTTTTAAAGTAATATAAAAGGGAGTGCTGTGAAATACTATACCATGACATAGCAACTAAAACAACCTAGTCCATAAAGAAAAATAAATGGAAGCTACAAACAGCCACTTCATTCTAGAGAAATCAAAGTGCTTTACCTGTAAAATGTAAATGTATGATAACAATAAAAAAAAAAAAATTTTCAATTATTTTGTCTCCAAAAGAGAAAAAAAACCTAATAAATATTTTAATGGCATATTATTAACACCTTTGCATTGTGAGCCTAATGAGAGCTAACTAAAGAAATGTGAAACAGGAGTTTCATGTTTCACTAACAGCAGAAACAGGCCACAGCAAGCATTTATTAAAAATGTGCAATGATCCTGTCAATACACATTAAGGGCACAAGATCCATACCGTAATGTTCTACTTGCTTATCTAGATGCTCACTTGCTTTTAACAGGCAATGGATCAGCAGTACACAGTTACACTGCTAAAACTTCCGCAGTCCTGTAGTCCTGGACTAGCTTGATGCCTTCAGTTGCAAGGTCAAAGAACAGGAAATGAAACACGATAGCCTTTTACATGTCTGAAAGCAAATTCAGCAAATCTTTAAATTCTGCTTTCAAAAAATGTATTAATATCAATCAAACCCACTCTTAAAAAAAAAAAAAAAAATCAAGCAGCCAATAACCATTATATATTTCAAATAGTCTTCCTACTTGAATTTAAATCGTTGCATTATCACTTGAAAATTTTAATCCTATCTTGTCTGCAGCACTATACTGCTTCATAGTCTCTTTTATTTTCTTTGCAGTTTTTGGACAATTTCACTTTCAGGCTAGGTTCACACTAGTGTGTTATGCAGAGCGCATAATACGCTAGCGTGAAAAAAAAACGCTCCGGCATATCTTTCTATTGTACTTACCAGCGACAGTGTGAACACTCCCTCGACGTTAACAGCTCTTCCTATCTGTCCGCATTTTGTTCACGGCTTATATACGCCAGCCAAAAGGCAACAGCCAGTGTTCCGGATGCGACGTATGCGTGTCATATGCCCGTCTGTCCGGAACTAGGTAAATCCATAGGCTTACATAGAGACAAATTTTTCTTTTTCACACAGCGTATGCGCTGTGCATAATATGCTAGCATGAACCTAGCCTAACTATTTTGGTTCTTGTTTACAGGGTCCATGAATTTAGCAGCTAGTCGTAGTTAAGTACAGACTAAAAGAGCTTATCATACAAATACCTGAATAGAGAGATAACTAATAATAATAAAAGTGAATTCTAAAATAAACTGGCTGCTGAGGTCAGAGACCATAGGCAACAAATAAGACAAAGTATAACAAAGTAAAGTAAGCCAAAAAACATCAAAAAGTAAAGAAGAAATTACTAAATGATGTTTTAGAATGCTGCTATCTACAACACACTAAAATATTAATTCCACAATGGTCAACATCTGAAACATGGTTTGTACTGACCAGTGATCCACCATTGGGGAATATACATTACCAGATGCCTGAAAACTGGGAAACTATGTTATGACTTACTCAGTTGGCAAATTACCATGCCACAGTCACGTGAGGGGTATTTAATTATTGTGCTAACTTTCTGGTTATGAAATTTTGTTACCTTATAAGAGCAGGCCTAATAATCTGTAGAGCTGCACAGTTTAATTTAGAAAGAAATCACAGCTTATCACAAAAATTGAGACATAAGCTTAGAAACTATTTCTTAATATTGCACAAAATAGTCTCTAGCAAACAGGAATACCTTTTAAAATTCTAATTCAACAACTAGAGAACACCTTGTAGTTTTAGAGCAAACCAGATCCCTTTCCACTAAACTCCATCCAGGTAACCTATACCCTTACTGAATATGGCCTACCCCGTTGACAAGTTGGGATTAGGGCCTGTTGTGAGGAAATGGATATTAAAAATAAACTGTGTAAATTTTACTTTATACAGAAAGAATGGTATGTAAGATCAGATACAGAGTAAGATAGCCAGCAATTAAACATCAGTGAGAGAGGGTAACTACAAAGCGCTATTGTGCATTAGGGTTGACAGTCAATCCACTGACTTTGATTTGACGTGAGATCAGGAGGATTGTGCGGCTTGGATAGTATGGTAATAACTCAGGCATTGCATATGGATGGGACTTACTACTGTGGGTGTAAATGTATGTTTAGATTTTAAGTAATTATTACACTATTACATTCCTCTGTAAAGAGAATTTTAAAGAAGAGGTAAAAGGAGAAAAAGTAATTTAATATTTGGATTGGTATGACAGTTATTTCTAACCAAAGCATGTAATGTTTTCTGGGGCACTTTATAAATATTTCTTATCTAAAGTTCCATAGCAAATATAAGACTAGGCAAGGGTTTGTTTATTTAACAGATAAAATATTAGGAATTCAACCTCAAAGATTACATTTTTTTACCAGTATTATGAAGAAATAATTGCTGTGGCAATCCATTATTTTTTTTTCTATTTTTGATGTTACTGGTCCTTTAACCTACTAAACATGTTTACTGTTGATACCCATGGGCAGTAATTTTTCTGCTCAGTGAATTCTAGAGAGCAAAATGTTCACACTAATAAAGTTATTCCGAAGGTGAAAATCTCATGCTATCCATACAAAATATGTGACATAAAGCTGAGACTATTTGGGGTGGGGGGATAATTATTTTGCAAGCACCATTTGCTATATTTATTCAGTGCAAGGTTGTGTCAGAGCATTTGAATGGCATGTGCAGACCTGACTCTAGAAATTAACGGTCACAACAGAGATTTAATGGTGGAATACGAACAGATCCTTTTATTATATGGGACGTACCACAGGGTTAATTTTGCACAACACAAAAATATTTTCTTCCAGTGGCCCCCACATTTTTTTCCTGGACTCCCGACAACTAGGGCTTTAATACTGAGCGTGTGATGAGAGATGAAACCAAGTGTGAACAACTTTCAGGTCCCATGAGGGGGGCTGACTGTTGAAGCTGTCAGGTTCAATTGCATCATTCGACATTATTCAATGCCCCAAACTGCTCCCTAATTGTTAGGGGCTTAACATATTCAGAGCTATTGTTTAGGCTAATGCTGAAATGCCTGCAAGTTGAGTTTCCATAAAGAAGGGGGAGGGATTTCATTGTAGTTAAACCATTACTGAACTCTCTTCCACCGTATTCTCTGGTGTCATCTCATTTATGGAAAACCAACTTGGAGACTGCTTTAATCAGTTTATACACCATCAATAAGCCTCTTATTTTATTACTATATAGAGGAAGATTTTGTTACTTGATACACAGGCAGTTGATGCACTTGATACAACTTAAAGAAGATCTCTTGTGAAAGTGGTGGGTCCTTTAAAACTCCAGGGAGATTTATGCTACTTTGCTACATAACTCTTAGCGTAAGTTCAGTTTTTCGTCTTTCACTACTTCCCAACCTTTATTTTACCCACCACAAATCAGCTAAGTGGAAACGTTTTTAAAATGTTTTCATTCTATTTTTTTTTTTGGGTGTTAAATGCTTTGTCTCTAGTGATTTAAAATTAAAAAACCAGGGTCATACAGGCTGGTCACTTCCTGTGCATTTATTTGCACTGAGTGAGACATGAGTTAACCTTTTGGTCACAAGGGTTATGTGATGGCGCCCAGTGTGCTGAAGTCTCAAATACCACTGAAAAAGATTACACAAATAAACAGCATTCACTTGCATTTAAGAACAGAAAATTCATTCAAAGTATCAGATAACCTCCAGAGTACAGTTTATATTTGCACACAGGCTCTGCACAGTCTTTAGTTATGCAGGAAAATTACAATATTACCCAACCCCTAAACTAGTGCAAATGCTATTATGACTTATTAATGGAAACAGTGCAACAGTACCACAAATTATAAAAGTTCTTTCCCATAATCCCATTCAACATCAGAGATAACTGTTTTGTTTTTCCAAAAAGTTGTGCAGCTTGACTCCACTGTATAGTTTATTGTTTAGATGTTACATATACACAATCGCCCTTCTGCAGGGATAGAAGCACACTGTGCTATTTCAAGATCTCAGGGAAATCCTTTCATACAAATACAGAGTTTGTTATCATAAGATAAAAATCTTGAATTGTCTAGTTATCAACTACTAGGGCAGTGGGAAATTTCTGAAATTAGTCTGCTTTACGTAACACAATATTAAATAAGTGTCTTAGCATGAAATAAAAGTACGGTAAGTTTCTACATATTTGGCGTCAACTCGTAACTATCAAAAATTGTTGCTAAAATTATTTGGGAAGACATAATAAATATCACCAAAAATCTCAATTACACAGCACAGCTAAAAAAAAACAACAAAAAAAACAACCAGATACTCAAGTTTATTTTATCGTACAGTGTTTTGCTATTAATGATTACATAATACATCTAGATAATAAGAATGTTTACTGCTTTTTTAAAGAAAGGCATTCATTTTGCTTTTGTTACTTCCTTAAAGAATTTTTTTTTCCCATCAAATATTATGTATACTCCTCCTGTTTCTAAACGTATTATTACTTCCACATCCAATATGGGAAGACTCCACCTCTGTTTTATTGAAGGCACAGTATTTCTGAACAGTGTAATGTAATTTACAATAATTCTAAATACAATTCCCCTTGCTGGCAGATGTCTGCTTTGCTTCCTAAATAATTTAAGACAAAATAAGGGCTAGTACATAAGATTTAAGACTGTCTGTGTGCCAGCTTTTAAGATATTAGTATTATATAAAGCTGAGAACATTGATTTGGGCAGGAAATAAAGCAACACTGGAGTCCTTTGTAAGAGCTGGGATATGCTACAAAAGATTTCAAGAACAACCACATGTAAGATTTTAAGGACACTTATGGTTAATAAACAGAGTAAAACAGTTACTTACTGATAATGACTAACAAACAGTGAAAAATGCTTAAAAAGCTGGCATTTTAACCTTTATTCTCGTTCTCTTGCTGGTGCAATTTAAATCTTTAAAAAGAGTCAGCCATTTTAGTCATACCCATAGTCTAACTGAACTGGATGCAAGCAGCGCTGCCGTCATAAATTAAACAATAGAAAAAGAAGTAAAACAAAGGACAGACAAGTTATTGTTCATCCACATAACTAAGGGGATTATTCACTAAAAATCGAAATTGATGCGTATAGGTGTGCTAAAGACAGTCACAATAGACTGTTACTGTCGCATCTTTATAATGAGAATATTGTCGCAGTCGTGGCTTTACTATGGAAATATTGTCGCAGCCGCGACTTTACAATGGATAGATTGACGCGGTCGCGGATTTGCTATGGGAATTTGCTGTTTGAGAATTCGACAGTCGAATTCTCACTTTAGTGAATAACCCCCTCAATGTATAAAAGTTTGTAGAAAAATATGTTGAATATGAAAAGCTTTACGTATAAACAGAAAATGCCTGCTATTTACAGTAAGCAGTAGAGCATGCTGGTCTTTCCATTTGCTGCTGGAGAACTCTAGTCATTTTATCTAGATTTTCTAAAACTGTCAGTACATGCAGAACTCCACCAAGTTTACCAGTTATTGCAGCGGATTTTATAATGACTGATTTTCACAAAGTCACTTAAATTATTGTATATTTATTATTTTCATACTAAGCTTCTTCAACCTAACAATTACTACCACATGGAACCAAATCAATCTTGTTGTCAGTCTGACAGGGAATAAAAGTCACTGACTGCAATGCGGCTGAGCTCTCCAAATCATTGATTCATATTTTCTGTAAGGCAGACATCATAAAAGCTATAAGAAAATAACAAATAGTAAAAGGCCATTTGTAAAAATCATTCGCTCATGATCCACTACAACTTAGTGAATTCCTAAAAGTACTTAGAGGGTCCCATTTAAAAGATGCTCATCAGAAAGAGGCAACCTAATCAAACAAGAATAAATCAATTTTGACCGAAAGTCCAAAACTCACCACCTGTTTCTACCACAGAGATGTGGTCGTCTCCAAAAGAATTAACTGTCAAAAATGTACAGTTTGAAATGCTATTAAACTAATTTTGATGAGCAAGAAAAACTGGAAATTGAAGGACAGCAGACATTATAATTGGCAGACAGTCTACTTACATGACATTTTAAGACCACAGATCACCTCTGTTCAGCTCAATGTCATTTCATCATTATTAGGTGACTGCATAAAATACTGGACAAAAAAAATGTTTTTCAACTCCCAAGTAGTACATGAACACAAGCATATTTCATGGTTATTTGAGTAGAAATGTCACAACGTACTTAACATTTGTGGATGAATATATGTGCTTGAAAATTAAATTTCAATAGCATTTAACTCAAAGACTGTGAACCGATTTTAAGCTACCACCAGCCATAGCACTAGTTCTGTGGGTTATAGGTGAGATGCCACTGGAATTCTAATTATACTGGAACAATTATTTAAAACATAGTGGTTGGCTTGCTACAGATGGCATGTATTTGTTATAAGGGTTTTCTTAAATCTAATTGTAAATATACCTGTATGTGAAAGACTGCTTCAACATAGTGCCAATTACCTAGAGAAGATATTAAAATTTTGCACTGAAATGGATTATATTTCTAAGTAAATTTGAGAATTATTAGTGACAATTGAGTTTGGTTTATTTCACAGTCTACTAAACTTATAATTCATATAATGAATTAATGTAACTGTTTTCACCCCCAGTAGCTATTTGTGTACAGATATAATGAAAGGCAACACTTTAAATATTAAATATTTAGTATTAAATATTATTCAATTATTTAAAAATTACTTTGCTGTTTGGCATTGTAAAAAAGACACAACAGACAAAATAGGGGAAGAATCAATTTATGGTATAAGAATGATACCATGTAAAATGTCAAGTTCAAACAGATCAAAAGTAGAAAATACCATATGTTACCGAAACACCCCTAATAACTTAATTATCAAATGTAATTTGAAAGAGGACATCTGCTTTAACACAACCATAGTTTTGGAGGGGAGGCATATCTTCTGAAGTAGATCAACAAAATAATTCCAGCTACTTAGGCAGAGCACTATATCTGCTTTCATACTCTAGGGACCTCTAGTATAAGAGGCATAAAATAAACTTGGAATTAAAGTATACAAAAAGACAAGGCAACTCACGGTCTCCAATCCGTTAGCTCAAATGAACTAAATGAGTTTTTCTCCCTTATGTTATTAGATTTGATTTTTTTAATACCCTGAAATTGTTATACATTAAGGAGAAAATAAATAAATAAGGAACCCGGAAATACTATTAGTCCACATGGTTTTCACATTCAGCTCCATCACTATTGTCTCAGGCAGCTAAATTGAGGTCCTGCTACACTCAGTTCAATGAAGAGGTCAACATGCCTCCGTTGCCTGGAGACTGATGGTTGCTACAGCAGCACCAGATAAGCCAAACTAAATAAGCTTCAGCTCCAAGGCAGAAAGCATTTACTGCTAAGAGCCAAACATAAGATGCAGCTGTCTCAGCATGCAGCACTGTGCAAAATCATGCAACTGCCTTCACTTCAGTCAAGCTGAATGATGATTTAAATGTGAAGCCAATCTCACTGGAACAAGGGATAAATAAGATTGGAAGGATTTTAATTAGACCGAATACAGGATTACTCTAGTACTGGGACTCCTTTGTTCTTCCTGTTGGGTCACATGCTACCTAAGAATTTCCCCTCTAGCTTTAAATTCCTTTTATTGCTCACTCTAGCCTTTCCTGGAAAGAGAAAAAGCAAACCAATTTAATGTAGATTTTGAAACCTACAAAACATGTAATATCTATATCCGATAACTGCAAGAGTGCTTTTCAAAAACAAATCTGAAATCTAGGCTTGCTTATCAACAGTCTAGAAGACTACATGCATGCCGAGATTGGTATATTGATTTATTTTATAAGCAATATTTGAACAGGGAATAAAGACTCAGTATTTATTGCTTCCCCTAACACTCTCCCTTGTTTATGATCCACAAGTGTCAACATTATTGATCTTTTGTCAAACTCTGGGGAGTGAGGCACCTGGGCGTTCAACCAAGTATGTAATGCAGCATAATCTGTTTCTAGGACTTCACACTTTATACAAAATTCTGGGCAGAAATGAAGTAACAAATGTAAATCTTATGACATACAAAGTTCAATCAATAAAGACAATCACAGAGACTGGTGTAACAGAGTCAAGTCTGTTCCATAGGAACCATAGTAGTAGTATTCTAAAACTACATCTACATTCTAAAAAAAAAAAAGGGAATCCGGTTTTCAACATACGCATGATTATTACAAGAAAGAGGAAAAACATGAGGAACTGTGAAAAGAAATAACACTGAAAACTCGCAAAAAACACTACAGTCCACAATACTTAATCATTCTAAAATGTTATGTTTATTTAATAAAGATGTTATAATCTACCTTCCCATGTAACCAACACTAAGAAAATATTTACAATTAGCTAAATTCTATTTTAAAAAGTTACATTTCAATATGCTACTGATCAACAACTTGAATAATTTTAGTTGTTCTTGATTTTGCTTACAGTAAATTTTAAGCACGTTTAACCCATTCGGGGCCATTCATTGTAGATACTACGGCGTTGCATCTCCATCCGTTGC
>WMED01006795.1:681-18150 GCA_019650415.1 Pipa parva
TATATATATATATATATATATATATACAGTATATGGACTAACAGTCAGTTTAGATAGACAAGCTTTCAAGTGGTCTGCCCTCTCTTTATCAAGTCTCAATCTATATATACAGTATATATATTTGATGGGGTACAGGACCCACTATATATATATATATATATATATATATATATATATATATTATTCCAACACTTGTAACGGTCAGCTAGACTTGACAGTCAGCATAGTAGAGCTTCTCAATCCCTTCTAAAACCTTAATGTGGCACCTCTTAAAACACTGGTAGATAGCATAACATTTCTCTAGTATGCAAAAGGATACCAATAAGAGTGAAACCAGATGTATGCAATGACTATATTTTTGAACTACTGTTGTTACATGAATGGTCAAATGCCAACATGTGCACACATCAACATGCATATCATGGGTTGCTTGCAAAGAGACATTACAGAAGTGCATTAGAAGTACTTAGGAACTAGAACTTACACTCACTGCATTAATGAACATCAACTGGGTGGACCAGCTCAATGAACATCTGCTGGATGGTACCATTGCTTTTACAACTCTATGGGGTCAGACCTACCCGTGTGCTAATCTGAGCTATTAATGTTAAAGTCTCCTATTTAACTCCTGCTGTACCATACAATCTGTTACAAGCACTGGGTGGGTTATTCACTAAGGTGCGAATTCCCATAGTAAATCCGCTACAATTTCCCCATTGTAAAGGCGCGACAATTTTTTTATATTAAGATTGTGACAATTTTTCCCATAATAAAGTAGCGACTGCGACAATATTCTCATTATAATGACGTGACTGCGACAGTAGCAGCCTATTGCGACTGTCTTTATCTGGCAAATTCACAGTAGGTGTTGAGGTGGAAACCCTGGTTGTAATTCTTGGGGCCCTATACAATGAAAATATTCTCCTTGGGGCCCTATACAATGAAAATATTCTCCTTGGGGCCCTATACAATGAAAATATTCTCCTCGGGGCCCTATACAATGAAAATATTCTCCTTGGGGCCCTATACAATGAAAATATTCTCCTTGGGGCCCTATACAATGAAAATATTCTCCTTGGGGCCCTATACAATGAAAATATTTTCCTTGAGGGAAATTTATAAGTGCTTTTTAAAATCACACAGTGCACAACCGTTTTCAATGCGGTTTCCCTCCTATTGCATATCAGTATCCATAGCCCGGGCACACCCTAATAGCAGCACGCAGGATGATACACCACGTATAAAAATGCCAGTATGAACCTAGCCTTAAGATTTTTTTTTATACACCATCAACCATTTTCATATACTTTGAACCCGTAGGTATTTTGATATAATGTACTTACGGTTATTGTTACATATACCATAATTTGCACAAACTGTGGATGTAAATTGTTTTATATTCATGTACCTTTGTGGTTTTTGTAATGACCTTTATACCAATAGTATCACTGATTAACTAATTGATTATAAGTATTATAGCCTATATAGTATTTTATGATTTGGTATGGAAGTTAATGTATCTTGTGATATTTCTTCACGTTTATTGTATATGGACTGTGATTTAATATTCTTTTATGTATTTGTACATTGATATTTGTACTTCACATTGTTACCACTAGCTTTATCCAGTCTTCCGCTACACTGTGCAGCCTGATCGCGACATTATCATCCAGTTTACTTATGGGTACAATACGACGCATTTGAGCAACTAAGTAAGTACAATGTGCTGTTTGTAACTAGACATAGGGTTGGACATAACATTGGGGGCATGGCCCAAACGGAATTAGACACAGGATTGGTTGTAACGTTGGGGGCGTGGCTTAAATGGAACACGCGGCCACGCAGACATGCGTACTACTGGATCATAGCCGCCTACATTGATACCAAAGTCTGCACAGCGTGATTTGATTGGAAACAGCTATGGGTAAGTGAATATGCTATTTAAACTCAGTTTGAATGCTACACTGTAATGCCATGACTAAGCGCAAGCCACGAAACGCGTAGGCATTGCGGCATGATTTTAATATTTTTAATTTTGCCCATGTGGTAACAATAAAACTACGTTTTAGTATTGAAGTGCTGGGAATTCCTTTCCGTTGGTGTCTCTGCTCTAGAAAGGGAGTAAGGCCTATGAACACTTCATAATGTTTCATTACTATGCATGAGACAATAAGAATTTTAATATAGTTAACTCACACCCATGCTCAACAACTTCCAGTCATGTATTTGTATACATAATCACTAATGTTAATTCAAGATTATTGGGGGGAATGTATCACATGATTAAAAAATTGATGTACAATTAGTGCAGTTTTCACCATGTAATATGATTGTTTTATCAGTCTACACACCAGTGTTTTCATTAAATGGATGCTGGGAAAAAATTGTTGGTAATGAAAACAGATGAACCACAGGTTTTATTTTCTGCTCAATAAACAGAAAGGCTAGAAAAAGTAACAGCAACATTTAGAATCCACAATTTACAATTAAGGAAACATACCAGCAGCAAGAAAACTGCAATAAACATCCTTGCACGCAGAGCAAGATCAAGCAGATTTTCCAGGTATGCAAGTCTAAAATCAAAAGCAGAGATGGAGCTAATTTCGGTCTGGCATTGAAAGCCTTGACATTAAACCATATCATTCTCCTTCCTGCAGAGATCAAACTCTTATCTGAACTAATTAGAAATCAAGAGCTAAACCCATCACCCAGATCAAGAAAACAGTTTACAGGGGAAGATTCTCATTAACCTGTCTCTAATACTTGCAATCCACTTTTCACGGTACAAAATTAATCCTTTGGTATTGGGAAGCCTCTGCATAGTTATTTATATTGCTCTACGCAGTGCAGAAGTCACTTCTTAATTACAATGAATTAGCCATCTCTTGGTTGTTGACTGCATAATGCTCGCATGCTTTCAAGGTCATAGTTTGTACAATTACAAAGTTTATATGACAGCGTTTCAAATTTACAGCGCATTTCCCACTAGAATCACAAAACACTGTGGCGTGTACCCTTCCGTAAAACACAAGTGCGACATGATATCTCTGACCTCCTTAAATCTTCATATAAAGCTGTCACACTAATGTTTGTGAATGATTTTTAGAACCCTATTCATACATTCAGGCTGCAGAGGTAACAGGTTGTGAAACAAATCCAGGTGGACACTTTTTCTCAGTTTTATATAAGCTGCAGATCACATGAAATCATTAGGGATAACACTATGAATTTAGCTGCTACTTTCTCTGAATCAAATATTTGGATTTCCTTTCCTTTCCATTCAAACCTGACTTATTAATTCCTACAAAAAAGCATACATTGAATTGCTGCTGACCTCAATGCACATAGTCTAGGATTTTAATTCCTCTGCATTTGTTATCTACCGTTAGGTGATAGAGAGCAGCTTTTGCACACCCTAGAGAAGAAGCAGGTTGCAGATATGCTGAGGATTCTCAAATAATTGAATAACTGAAAGCAGCTACCATAATTTATAACTATTACTTCACTATTTATTTTCCACAACATGCCATTGTAAATGAGACAGGTAAAGATAGTATCATTATAGAACATTCTATACTTATTTTATCTTTAGCACCTCTATCAATATCACTGTACTATTTTTATTTGAGATATGTAGTTTTTTTTTATAAAAAGTGGTTTTTGCCACTGTACAGGTCTCTTATGTAATAAATTATACTGATAAGCTCACCTGACTGCACTGACGAAAACAATGGTCTCTTTAAACAACATGTGTAAAGTTATATTTTTCTTATAGGCTAAGATCTCATAATGCATTTTGCTGTACATGGATTCCTATGTTTGGCAAACACATAAAGCAACCTTCCTCCATAGTCTTATCTCAGGTAACATCAAGTGGATAAGATGTATTGTTTCTCTGTAAAACACCTGTGGCAAGAATTAGTTGTGGGGTGGCAAGAATCAGTTGTGGTTGCAGGCAGTATCTGAGGTAGGACAATGAGGGCCTCTCAACATTTTCTGTAATTTGCTGCATGTGGAAAACTGCACTCAAATCACCCTTTACACATGCACAATATTTCTATTCTAACAGCACAAGCAAATTTCTTACTTGTTCATAATATTCATTTAAAGGTGTGAATAGAGTAACTGTGGTAATGTCCATCTTGGTAAAACCTGAGGTTTGAATCATATGTTCAACCATATAGTTTATATTTCTCAGGATAATGACATACCTTCATGATCGTGACTTTCCATTGTGGTTGCAACTTCCTGACACAGCCATGGGTGCATCGTTTTGATGCAGTCACGGTATTCAGATGCAGTTGTGCTCGTTATTGCGTCATTCCATCGAGGTCGCGTAATTTGCTGTCAGTTCCATTTTAGCCGGGTTTCTCTCCCTTGCACCTTTTTAAGGCGGTAAGTCCATCCTGCCTGCACTTGACTATAGGATTTTGTTTGCTGATCCTGGGGGTGTTTCATGTCTGATCTCCTGTGTTTGACTCCTGCCTGATTTATGCCTGCCTTGACTTTCTGCTTCTTTTTATGACCATCTGAGCCTACCTCCTGCTGAGACCTGTGCCTGTTTGACTAATCTCCTGTTTTGCTCCTGTTTCCCTGTAGATAACAGCATTAAAGGGCCATTACCTGGGTATAGTACTGCAGCTAAGCCCTAACATCCTTACAGGGGCTCTAGGTGAACACTGGGTTTACCTTAGACCCCGCACCCTAGGGTCTGCTTATACCATCTCCACAGTGATCCCTCTGCCTGGCTGTTTCCTGTTTCTCCTCTACCACTGGGACTGATGGGTTACCCTGACTGCCTTCCAGGTCCTTACAATATTGTAGTTCAGGAATAGCAAACCTTTATTCTCCCAGCTGTTTGCCCCATAGACTGTATGACATATTTGAGTTTATCAGGGTATCAGATTATGATTAGTATTTTTTGTAAAACTATTCGTACTGGCACAGCCAACTTATCACATCAAGGCTAAGCTTCAAAAAGTATTTCTGAAAGGTAGGTTTATGGGATTATTTTATGTTAGGTAATCCTTGTCTGCTGTTACAAATGGAAGAATTCAGTGTTGGTCTGAAGTGCTGGGGCCCACCAGGAAACACAAGTTCAGGGGCCAACCAGGAAACACGAGCTCCGGGGCCAACCAGGAAACAAGAGCTCCGGGGCCAACCAGGAAACAAGAGCTCCGGGGCCAACCAGGAAACAAGAGCTCTGGAGCCCGCTATGACAAGGATTTTTTTCATTTGTGTTTATTCCCCCCTATGATTTTCTTTGTCAATAAACCTTTACCCTTTTACACTACCTTCAGGAATATGCCATAATAGTTTGAAACTGGCCCACCAGGAATTTTCTCTGTGTCCTGGTGGGCCAGTCCAACACTGGAAAACAATGGCCAATAGACACTTAGGAAGTGGTTCTGGAAATGAGTAAAGTATCTTTCAGCAGTGTTACACTTTTGAAAGGAGCATTTATTGAAAGTGGGATATCTTCCTGTTTAATCAGCTGAAAAGTTAAATAAAGACACAGTTTAAACCTTCATGAGTTAATTGGCTTGACAGGCCTATTTCAAAATGCTTGTAAATCCATAAATAACATTAAAATTGTAGCGGCCACATCAACAGCTGGTAGCTCTGCTAGTTAAGATAGATTTTGTGAGACACCCTGGGGTTTAATCGAATAATTTTGTTTTATTTACTATTTACTATTGATGACAGATTGCAGCTCTCTATTCTTCACAGTGGTATACACCTTGAGGTATATTATACATCTTTAACTTTTTTTTTTTGCTTCTATTTTACAAATCAATATTTCAGCAAAATCAAATTTCCCTAGAAAATAAAAATGATATGTCCTTAGCTAATGTAATCATTTCGCTCTTGTGTTGGTGTGGAAGTATACAGTCATACAGAATCAACAAGAAACGCAATGTCACCGTAAAAACTAACAGGACTTTCTTTCCAGA
This sequence comes from Pipa parva, assembly GCA_019650415.1. NCBI lineage: Eukaryota > Metazoa > Chordata > Amphibia > Anura > Pipidae > Pipa > Pipa parva. The sequence goes on from WMED01006795.1 coordinate 6,636, forward strand.
AAGTATAGCATTGTAATCTGGTGAATGTTGCTCCTTTATCCATAAAAGTTCTGGTGGAAACATTTATCCAGCCAGGTATTAAGTGGAAAATTTTCAATTTAACAAACAATGGAGAAAACTGAGCTCCAGACAGATTAACAACATATTCAAAAACTTTTTTATATAGATGAGACATGGGAAGACAGGGCATAGAGTGAAAAAATGAAGACATGCCTGTTTTAGACATACAGTAGGTCTCAGTGGGTAAAATGTGTCAAGTAGCAATATAGTAATGGCACAAAAGAGCACAACAAATATCAACTGTGTGTAAGTACATTACAAGACAGGGCACTGAGGACAGTCTTTTCATTTTATTAACTGTGCTTTTAATGATGCAAAGCTGTGTACAAAATGCAATTTTGCATCCTTTTTTTAACCCTAACGAATAGATTGTATAAAAAAAAAGTGATCAATTCCCTTTGTGTCCTTTTGTTTACATGAATGACTAATTTGTGTCAAGTTGTTTGCAAACCATGTTCGCATCCTCCCTTACAATTATCAGTCATTAATGTACAAAAAAAGTAATTGCTTCCAGGAATTGCTTCCGTTTTTACTCCACCCAGTTGTTAGTATATAAAAAGGACACAAATAAGACATTTTTAAGGTTTTTACACAAAATACGTAACTCACTGATACCTGGGCTCAGACTGGAGTTAATTTTACTTCTTAAATTAGGTCATAAAAGCTGCCTGCATCACTGGCACTTAGAATTAAACTGCCACAAAAAATGGATGCAAGCTGAATAATACATAGGTTAACATGGATGTAAAATGGTAAAAAAAAACTACTTTGTCTTCATTTTTTACATTAACGACATTAATACATTTTCCCCAATGTGTTATATAGTGGAGTGTGAAGACAATGTGAGTATTGAAGACTTGCTAGATCCAATTCAGACTCCAATTAGCTTATTTTCACTGAACTGTGGGAGGAAACAGAAGGACCAGGAGAAAGCCCACACAAGCACGGAGAGAAAACATACAAATTCCATGCACTTCTGCCAATACATTACATTAGCAGGCTTCTGTAAATGAGCCTGGGTGATTCTCTTAATCCCTACTATCAATATTCCTTAAAAATTAGATAGACATGGATAGAGTCCGAAGGTGAGAAGGCAAAGTAACACACGCCAGTGAGAATCAGGACAGAGTTGAAGCAGTGGCCATTAGAGGAGTCAGAAGTGGTATTGCTTAGATGGTTGGAGATGAAGATTCTCGTACTCAGTTAAGTTTGCAGGAAAGTAATAAAAGTAACGCCCACTGATACTGGTGGTAAGGACAGCCACCTAGATAGCCTGATATATATATATATATATATATATATATATATATATGATACTTCCTCCACTTCAAATTGGCACTTTTTCAATTTTGTGTACAAGCAATGTTTATTAAAATGAGAAAGAACTTTGATGTCCTTGGGAAAAAATTAAAATGTAATCTAAATAGATGACCATAAATTGTTCTAGAAGGTCTTGAAAGATTTCATTAACAAAATGTTGAAAGGCAACTGAGGCATTACACAGCCCAAACAGCATTACCAAATATCTTGTACTGCCCGTAATGAGTACAGAGAGTCATTTTCCATTTGTCTCCTGGACAAATCCATATAAGATTATAGTCTCCTCTCTAATCTAACTTTGTAAAACTTGTGCTAAATCCAACCAATCCAAAAGCTGTTACAGTATGTCAAGGCAGGGGTAATGGATTCTGGCTCTTTATGGTCATTTTATTAATTGCATGGTAATCTATACAAGGCTGTAACAACCCATCTTAATGCCTCTATTATAAAGACTTTACTCAAGTTCTCTTGCAATTGTTCACGAAAGGTTTTAATAGGCATACTGCTACTATGTGGAGGTAGATGCTCCACTTCCATCCTGTCAAATACATCTTGAAATGTAGAATAGGTAGGTTACCCTTAGTTTTAAGGAATGATTACACCTCCATAACTCATAAAGGAGTTATGATCAATGATATCATTATTTTTCTATAACCAGGGGTATCCTAAAATAAGCTCAACACACAAAAAGGTTACCACACACAAAGTACGAAATTTAATAAAGTCAAAAATGATTTTTTACAACCTTCTTGCCTATTTTTCACAGCGAAAAAAGGTTGAAAATTAAATTTCAGCCTTTTCACTCCCATTTTTTGCCCGAAAAACCCCAAAGAGTTATCCTTATTCACATATAAATTAACTTCTTTTAGCTCAAACCTAATTGGTCCAGAAAGGTTTGATCCATATACCATTACAAAGAAGAAAGGAACTTGACTGCAGGTAGGCTTCTTAGTTTACTTCACTAAAGTTTTGGAAAAAAATTCCCACCTGCAGCCAAATCTATCAAAACTTCCTCAGCCACTGCCATACCTTCAACCTGTAGGCAGACAGAAATGGTTAGATTTTTAGGGGGATATTTATAGAGCTTTCACTGATTTTTGTAGAATAGGAAAAAAATTTTCAGTGTAAAAAAAAACATTAAAAAATAAATTCAACATGACGACAAAAGGTTTTGTAAATAAGTTATAATGGCATGATAAAAAAAAAATTTTTTTCTCCAGCATTGAGTGGTATGCAAACTTTTCGACTTTTATAAATATCCCAATTAGACTGATTACCAGTACCCAAAAAAATCCTAGGAGGGAGAGGAACTAGCACCCTATCCTCCTTGGGGAGGTCCTTTGCTTTAATTATTTTTCCTTGTAGCTTCTTAGGGCATTATCCAGGGAAGTGCCCCTTTTTACCACAATACAGACAAGTTGTTTGGCTCCTTTCTGAGGAGCATGGGCTCCCAGTCACTCATCTTTCACTTCATGGTAAGGACCCTGGAAGCTAATGTATGCCCTGCACTCCCATTTTCTCTCTAACAATCAGTTTGTCATGTAAGGCTAACCATAACCAGGGAAACCATAGGGAATGTAGTCTCAATGTGCTTTTTAGCCTATAAGAGCCACCTGTTGGAAGAACCATTTGCTACTTAGGTGCTTCCAGGTGTTAATGTATAATACACTATTATTGATTTTAATATGAAGTGAAATAAACTCATTAAGGTCCACAGGGGGTCCCTTCCTGAGCAATATCATCTTTATTTGCATTAGATAAAGCCAAAAAATGAAAACACTGAGCAGATGTATTCTAGGGGTTATTCACCCCACCCAAAATTTAAAATATTCTCATACTCTGCAACCAACTTGCCTTTTTGCGAATGGTAACATACTTTCCAGTGTATTTATACTATTAATGTAATCAAAAATAACATCCATAACTACACCTAAAAATCAGAAAACAGCAGGTCATTATGTTCAATTAACAGAGTTAACATTGAACAAGGAGAACCAATGTGGCACTTTGGAAATAGGTAAATTGGAAGTGGGCTGGCATTCTCTGTGGACTACACATGGAACCTGAAACTGGAACATAGTACACAGAGCACAATTAGACTGTAAGCTCTACAGGGCAGGTACCTCAAACCTATTGTGTCAACCACTACCTAGCACTTAAAGTGAAGTATCCTTGTCATATAATACTTGTATTGTACAATGCACTTTCCCCATGTCTGTATTACATTTGTATTGTTGAATTGTACAGCTCTGCCTAAATTTGTGGAGCTTTATAAATAAAATTATACATACATACATAAGGGAACAAGTCAAAGAATAGTCAAACATATGCCAGGGTTAGAGTTCAGAATTACAGAAAACAAAGTACCAATAATGAACAGGAATAAGAGCAGAAGTCAAAGAAAAAGTCTGATAACTGTTTTACTAGTTCTACACTGATCTGAACACAGCTCAGATTAGCCTAGTTGTTCTGGCAAGGGGCAGTGGTAAACAGTGGCCATATAAGACATTGGCTTCTCCCTGATTGGTCAGTACAGTACTTTAACAATTGCAAATCCTTAAAGAATCTCATGTTTCAACTGTATCCAAATCTATTAGTGGAAGACTCATAGCAATTAGAGATTTAGACTGTGGAGATTATAGAGCTAGCCAGGGGAGAACAATTCCTGAGTCTAGGTTTGTGGGAATTGTCAAAACCAGTGAAATATATACAGTATATATACAGTATATATATATATTTTACAATGAAGTGTAATTTCTGGTAATGAAAAAGTTAAGTAATATTAAGATAAAGGGAAATATATAAACAATTTAATTGAAAAAAAAAAGTCAGGATTTTGTAAGGTAAACTGAAGAAAAAGGATCCACAAAGCAAACATTTTGGAACCATGTATTCCAGTATGAAAATTCTTTTCCCTGTTAAAATTTAGCATTTTTGCTGGGAGGAGTTAATTCCCTATAGAGCAGTGTTAATACCAGAAGGGTAAGATCTGCTTATTCAAAAAAGGGGTGGAATATTTTGTAAAGAATTTGTCATCTTCAAAATGTGTCTGTTGTCTATAATTCTGCCTCAGAGGAAAAAAATAAGTACCTGCTCCAGAAGCCAAACTCCTTTACACTCTCTCTCTTGCTTTTACATGATAATTGTGTTGTCATCAATGAAGGTCTGAATATGGGTTCTTGTTCCTAAGAGAACACTGCTATCTGTATGAAGAATGTACTGATGGTAGGCTTTACATTGTCACTCCTTTAACAACGAACTAGTAACAGTCGCTGTTGCCAAAGCAATCTAGTCACTTCATTTTTTTAAATTAAATCTATTGTGTTAAAAAAAACTGACTTCAAATGATATAAATGGCAAGAATTCAACAAATCTGTATATATACGTGAAAGAAAAATTTCACAGTTTTTACCGTGGTTACACATTTTTACTCTTTACTTTTCCTCCAATAAAGGAACATTAACCTTTTGAGCTACAATATTGTATTTCATTGCCGGAGAGGTCAGGCACATTACATTATATATATACAGTATATATATACTGTATATTATATGAGAATATAGATTAGAGTATATAGATTAGATTCTTCATAGTAGTTTTATTGAGTAGTACTGTTTAGCAATAATTAACATAAACACAAATAAAGCGGCTATCTGCACAACGTTTAAAATTATTAGGTAGATAAAAGGATCGCTAAGTGGTTTCAAAAACATGTTAAAAACCATTCGCTTTACTTTTTTGCACTGATGCTGATATGTCAACTTTAATGAGGACATTTTTCATCTTGTTGAGGTTGTAGCTGATATTTGTCATTTTTTAGTGTCAGAGAGTGACAAATATAATACTGAATGACTCTGAGATTATCTGTGTGTTATAACAATAATGTAATCTGAAGTCATCTATATCTTTAGTTATAGGTTATATTTATAGAAATGTCACCATTCTTAACTCTAAAGGAAGCAATCATATAATATTTTTTATATGTTGTTTTTCACATATCATTCTCTTTATTACACATTTTAAAGTAATCTTTTGCAGTGGATGTTTCCATAAAATTACACATATAACATATTTTAAAACTGTTTTGTTTCTCCTCCCTTGCTTAGTTTCCCTGTAAGACTGGCTAGGTTTCCCCCATGCAAGCTTTTTTTGGCTGACATCATGTAAGCCTGCATGCAGGTTTTATAAGCCCATGTTTAGCAGTGTATAGTCTCTTGGGCACATGGTAGAAAAGCTGCTCCAGATTCCAGCTCTTAAGAATGTAAACGTTTCCTTTTAGGGTCCCACATAGGGGTAGTGTTAGTAGTTGCAGTCTAGTACCATTGTGCAGATTCTTGTCAGCAATAGATTTAACTAGGGTTAATGTGTCAGCAAAGGAGATTTATGAGCTGTTGACAGGCCTATTCTGGGAAGATGAATGACCCCAGTAAGTTGGATATATGCATCACAATCATACCTTGAAACTTTTAGGGCTGGAGTTTATTTGTTTTCCAGGTTCTGGTTAATGATGTGAATTGCATAATGACCTGGGGGGGAAGGGGGTGTTGTATACTAATTTTGACAAATTGGGCTGCTTTGGGGGCAGAACTGGATGGGGTAAGGGAGGAGATGGATCACAGCCATAGGGAAGAATAGCAGGTTGGAGAACTTGAGATTTTCTCTGAGACCCTGTATTTGCTTTAAAAACAGTAGCAGTATAAGGTTTAATGGTGCCCGAGGCCAGGGGTTGGCAAAGTGCATTATAGAACTTATAGTTCTGCCTCCTCAGTATTTTGGGTTATTCCCCTTGTCATCAGAGAACCTTTAGTACTATCTTGGTTGTAAATTTTCTGGATACTAAATCACTTTAAAAATAGTGAAAAAAAAAGGCTTTTTGTAGGAAATCATCGGTGGCCTCTTGCCAATGGAAGGATTGCCTCTTTAGTACTACAGCACCAGGCTGCCAGCATTTATATTCCACAGTATCAAGAATTATTCTCAGGCATTAGCCATTAATATACTGTAACTTCTGTGGAAAATCAGTAAAGGGAATGTGAGAGACTTGTAGTAGAGAACCACACCCCTGTTAGAGCTTAACAGATCCTGTGAGAAACTATTCCCATCCTGGCTAAATTCACTGAAAAAGATGCTGTATTGAGACCCCTGTTATTATTATTATTGTTCCTTGGATATTATAAGAATGCTTGTTACACATTTGTGTGTGTAGTGAGTGTCTGTGACAGGGAAGCATATAGTGTGATCTTTGGAGCCTGTACTGTCCCTCTAAAGATCAACAAGGGAGGCTGCTGTTACTATTGCCTATGGAACTGTAGTTCATGTAGTTTCTGGATTACCAGTAAATACAGTAATTTTCCATGGGTTCTTGAGATAGCTATTTTTGGATTGACTGTATGCCAAACTTACTCTGACACTGAAAGTTAGAATAATCAGCCTACCATCTCTCAGGTGAGGCAATCATATTTTATGGCAGCCAAAGCCTAATAATATATATTGTACATTTTAATGCTATGACATATGCCATCCGAATAACCCCTTATCTGTGCATATTCTTCCAATCTGTAAGTCAGCAAAACGTAAATGTCCTGCACAGAAATTTACAACCAGCCTCTGGGGGTTATACATACAATGCAAACAGGTTACTTGCAATTACAGAAACATTTACTGATATTTGTAATATACTTAACATTAAAAATGTTTATATGTAGGAACCAAATATGTGAAAATCAGGAGCCTCTTGTCATTGGATGTTGTGGAAATGAGGCAAGTTTATTTCCAAGCCAAGCAGAAAAATAAGTCACTGAATGAGGAGGTCTGACTGAGAACAGCTTTTAAATTGTTCTGAAATTATTTGAAAAGTAAAATATTTTGTGTTTCTCAGAGGTAAAAAGCTGCACTTAGTATTCTATTATGTGCTTTACCATTAGCTACCTGTGCTGAGATTTTCCCCCATTACCATATTGTTCTTGTACTTTACATGCAAATAGAAATGTGCTACTGGAACGATTACTGGAAAAATATTCAGACAAAATCTAGCAGTGCTGCTTACAGACAAAATATTACATGTGATTGAAGAACTCATGAAGAATTTCAACAGTGACTATTTCTAATTAGATTCACCAATTAATGGATAGAAAAATACAGCACAAACACACTGGACTGCTAAAATATGCCGAGTTCAGGAGTACTGCATACAGACAAACACACCTAGCTGAGTTTCACTGTTATGACAACTTTACACTTTCAATGTCGACAGCATGTAGCTTAAGAAAGAAATCGTGCCAGGAGCTGGTTTGGTGGTTATATAAGGTGTGTGATAAGCTGTCTGCAGACACACATATACCTAGTTTCTGTTATATCTAAAAAGGGTGATTTGTTAGAGATGCAAAAAGGGATGATAAATTCCCCAGACTTGAACCCAATTGAGCATCTGAGGGACCACCTTGACCATCTTGTTCCCTCTGTGGGTCCTCCCACATGCACTCTTCAGCAGCTGTGATTGCAGTCAGTATAACTCCAGATATCTGGGACAATCTACCAGGACCTTACTGAGTCACTTCCTGTCTGCTGAGCTGCTGTCCATGCTGCACATGGTGGTTACTCTAACTTTTAGCTGATGGTCATTATAATGTGACTCGACTGTGTAATATGCAATTGAAGAATTCAAACACAAGAGCTGTAAGTATAACAAGAGTGCCTCCTGTAAGTCAAAGGGATTGAAGGTTTCTGCATCAGCATAAGAACATTAAGACTCTGCATGATGGTGTCACAGATGATTCAATAGAAGAGTTCAAAAGGGCCCTGGATGCCTTTCTTGAGAGTAGGAATATTACAAAATATGGGTACTAGATTACTGAAGGTGGGTTCTTGATACTGGGAATTATTCTAATTGTCATATTTGGAGTTGAAAAGTATTTTTCTCCCTAAGATGAGGATAATTTGCTTTTGCCTTGTGGCCTTCCTGCCTTTTCCAACATTGCAGAATAATTGGCTGAATTGGACAGACTTGTATCTCTTTTTGGATTTACAAACTATGCTTCTGTATTACATGGCTGAAAGCATACATTGTGTGCTCTTGCTACATCTACATACTGTATATTATGAATTAACTTATGGCCAGATTAAGCTGTAGTATATAAATAAGGTAAGTAGTAATGTTCATTCCAGTGAATGAATAAGAAACTTGCACCTACTCTGCCCATTGCCCCATTTTTATATAATGCCTATTACTCATTTTTTACTCATCAAATGAACACATATCAACAAAAGACAATATATCACTAATACATCAGTAAACACAAGAGATAAACAATACAATCAAACAACCTAAAGAAGAATTATGTTTCTTTTATTACATCATTACCAGTCTACAATCTAAATGTCATATATCAAAAGATCAATAATTGTATCCACCTTTCACATTTACAAAACAAGCATGCAGGATGTCTGTACTCGCACAGAGAATATAACCTCTATTATTATTATTAGCATCCGTTAAATTATACCTTTCAGAGCAATAAGAATTATACTTTCAGTAGAAAGCCCCCCTTCTCTATCATGAGTGAGTATAAACGGCATCTGTACCTTGAACTGGAAAATATGGAGGTGATATTTTAAAGAGTCCCATTTCCACACTGGCACAAGCTCTGTGCGTATGTCACCATATATTTTCTCTTTTATTAATCCCATGTCAGCCATCTATAAGTGAGCATGCTACAGAATCTCTAAACATTCCTGAATTCCCTTCCTCCAAACCATCAGCATGTTAGTTGTCAAACTGTATGAGCACAATTGAAATAGTCCTGTCAGTAACGTTAAATCAAACTTTAATGCAGTGTCTGTGAGCCGAAGCCAAGAAATGTTGTGCATTCCTCTCTCCCTCTCTACATTATATTCTTATTTTCTGAAAATAAAAGATATCAATGTTTTCATAGCAGATTTAGGGAACGGGAAGTGTCATAGCAATAAGATCAATTCCATATCAACCTGAAGCAAGTTCTGCAAAACCCATGGCCATAACAGTAGCACATTTTACAGGTGTTTAAACAGTAATGTATTCCCTGACAGCCTTGTTATTTTTACCTTTGGACTGCATAATCTTGTTTCTTCAAAATAAATGGCAGTTGAGAGATTTAAGAAACACTTACCTCTCACATTGATAGTGTTCAAGTGTTTTTCTTAAATCATAATGTACACTCCTGTACAGGAAAAAAAAGAAGGAAAACTTAATTAGCGGTGTGCCATTGATTCCCACATGCTGTATAGTGTTCTATTGGAGGATACAATTGATGAAGAAGCCCAGTGGATTTATTGCTGTCCAATAGAACAGTTTAAATAGATTTATTATCAAACTTACAGATAAAAGAGCAATAAGGTAGTACTGATCTCAGCATGATATCATTTGTTTCAATAAAAAGAGATTGTAAAAGAACTGGAAAAACAATGAACTTTCGAAAAGATAACTTCAGCTGATTCAAGGAACTTAAACTGGGGTAGAGTAACAAAAGAAAATAAAAGAAAATGTTATAAAAACATGTGGCTGTGGTTATATACTATAGGGTAACAATTAATTATCAACCTGACAAATGGACCCCAACTTGCTTTTATACCCCTATTTACACTACATACCTACCAGTTACTCTGCATAGAGCCTAGTTGGCCAAAAGTTTAACTGGACAGTACTCAGAAGACTAAGACTATTCTATAAAGTTTGAATTGTTGCATAAAGGTGTGAAATCGCCAGCTATAAACAGTCGCAATAGACTGCTAGTGTTGCAGTTGTGTCTTTATAATGAGAATATTGTTGTAGCTGCAACTTTAAAAATTGTCGCAGTTGCAATTTTACAATGGAAGAATTGTCGCAGTCGCAGATTTGCTATGGGAATCAGCTTTATTGAATTTGATAGTCGAATTCGGACTTTAGAGAATAGCCCCTTATATATGATTGCCTGGGCCCTCTGGTTTGCTAAGCTGGTTGGGCCCAATTGGTGGCCTTGATATACTCTATAATAGGGAGGCCAAGAAGGGATAGTGGCACTGTGTTGCAGCAATATAAATTAGCCAAACTGGCACTTAGGCCCAGCCTGGGTCAAGTTGGTGATTTTCAGTGAGCTGTTTAAGGATAGTGCTGATGAATCTCCCTATGTAACATCTAGAGTTAAGAGGATATTTCCAATGAACCAATATCAGAACAAATGCTGCTGAGAGTATGCCAGAAGAAAAAGAGACTGAGCTAATGCCTGGTAGTAAAATTCATGGTTCAATACCCAATTGTAACCACAAAATATCTAGGAAATGGGTGTACATCTTCATACCAATAAGTGGGGATAGACAAAGATCTGGAATTTAAAAAATGGTAAATCCTTCACTGCATCATTACATGGTCCTATGTGCAGATGGTGTGAGAGGTGGAATACTATTTCTTTCCCAGCGATGTTATAATTTGGGGTTAATCAATCACATCAAGCCAAAGACCTAGCTTGAAGCCAAAACTATTGGGGTTGCAGTTGTGTCCAGACCCAATCCCCCAGGAAGCCCAGTCACCCCTCCAGGACCAACTCAACACCTCTGAAACCCTACAACATCCCGGCTGCCCCAAACCCAGATCCTGGTATTTATTTGGTTGGTGGGGGTGGGTAGGTGTAGGGAGGGGACCCATTCTTCATTGGGGCCCAGGAAAGGTAGTTATTCCACTGCCACAAACCTCTGAGAAAAACATAGGAGAACTGGAAAATATTCACAGTCATACAACCTAATTTAATAAAAGGATATTAGCAACTCAGAAGTTTAATTTTAAATAATCCTATTCCATTTATGATACATAAAAATGACTGTGCTGTTTTGGGTTGTTTAAAAATTGCTATATGCAGTTTCCATAAAGTTATAATTTAAAAATATCAGCAAGACCTTTTCTGGCAGTGGGATCCTAGAAGGCCTGATCTAAAAGGTCTCTAGTGAGTAGCTAGTGACAAGATAGCAGAAGACTATGCCAGTGAGAAAGCAGGGGTGAGTAAAGGTCAATTCCTAGGAACAGAGGTGGACATGATATGTTGACCATAAATTCCTGTGTGAAGCTGAATAACAGCCTAATTCACCATTGTGCAAAGTGAGCTGCGAAGCCTTCGGCTCACTTCGCAAA
>WMED01006796.1:0-18149 GCA_019650415.1 Pipa parva
AGTACAGCCTCCTCAACCCGACTTTCTGCTAGGCTGCTAGCAGAAAGTCGGGCTGAGAAGGCAGATTCATCGTGGGATACCTTCTAAAAGGTAAGTATTTTTTAATAGATTTAAATGACAAAGTTGTTTAGTCTAGCATGCTATGCTAGACTAAACAATGACATTTTCAGGTGACGGGTGCACTTTAATGTTATGTCCAATGTGTCTGTTACCTTTTTCTGTTACTGAGGTGCTCAGCAGAAGACAATCTAGATATTTTTACATTGTGTGTGGATACCTGTGCTACCTCTTGATTTTTGTCTATCATCTGAGAATTTTACAGTGCTTGATATAGTCAGGGCATAGAAAGCTATTTATGCAAGTGAATATTAAACTTGATAAAGAATGACATGGATTGTCATCTGCAGTCACTGCCATTTTGTTTACCCCTATTCAATCAGAAATGTGCTTTATGCTTGCACTTTCTGGAGACAAATCAGGTCCAGGAACCCTTGAAATGTAAATTCTGATTTCATACAGTGATGCCTAACATAATGGCAGAACCAGTATTAATTGCATGCCATATAGAGATGCAAGAACTGTCCCTCACTGATTGGATAGTTAGTAAGCATCCATATTGGCTGTCACACATCCCTGTCATGGTCACAATTATTATATAACCTCCCATAGTGCAGTACTAGCTTACATGAGACATCTCAAATGCAAAGCTATACATCTGCATTCATTTCTTTTAAAAAGCTAGATGTACCTGAACATGAACACACAGTATACTTCATAAACAACTGTGTTCCTTGTTCTTTATGCAGCTGTACCCATACAGGTAGGTGCTCATTGGCTGAAAAAAGCATATACATACATCAAATAACATTAATATACAGTATGCTTGGCATGGTGGAGGTATAGCCTTATAAAGAATAAGTCAAACAACTTTTGTGAGTGCTTATTGTGTGTTCATTTTAAAGTGCATGTCACCTTGCTTGTCTTGGCTTATCGCCCTTCTGTGCCAAAGTGCCCCTTGTATGTAAAACAAAGTCAGTTAATAATACAAGGAGGAATGGCCCCTTGGAAATTGTAATGTGACTCAAGCAGCCAATCAGTAATGTTTATGGATCAACCTTTGGTATTGGTAAAACGAATCATACTTGACAATCATTGCTTGACTTCAGTTTCCTGTATTAAAGCAGATTTTATCTCTTTGTAACCAAAGAATCTTTCCTTATTAAATATCATACAGTGTATATTGTAACTAAAGTATGGGTAACGTGCTTCCTGTTTTTGCAGGAATCCGTATGCGCAATGCAGCGTTGAACTTCTCTCACAATTGCGAGGACTGTGCACTGCAGAGTGCTTATGTTGGAGCTCTCCTAAAATGGCTTAGGTTGCAGGTTCCCTCTTACTCCCTCCTTCTCTAAATCAGAGTAGCACATGATCAATTTACCCTTTTCACTTATGTAATGAATATAGTGCTAAACACTATTGAGCAGCTATTGGGTAGGTTACACAGCACCATCTGTTGGTTGAAAAGTAATATTACAGCCCCAAGTAGTCACAAAAGTTTGTGATACATTTATTTGGAACAAGGACGAAGGGTTTTGGTTTATACACAGATGGACATGTGGACTGCGTGTTTTACATAAGACACTGAGAGAAAGGCGATTTAGGCAGCAAGTTAACAAAGTTTACTATGTCTAAAATGGTGAAAAATGGATTTTCATTTGCACAGAAGGTTTTAGTTATTGGTATAATCTTAGATAGCAGCTTTTTAAAAATTCAGTACATCCTGTTTTAAAAGCTTTATTCCAGAGACCAGATTTCAACAGTGTTGAAATGTTTCAACAACTGCCCTGGCTGAAATTTTTTGTACAAAGTTAAAAATGATGCAATTAATACACGGCTTATGAAAAGAAAAAAATATAAAAATATTTGAAAAAAAAATGTAAAGTTTATTCCTACTCTGCCAGTGTAACGTTTGATCATTTACTCTGTGTAGTACTTTTCTCCCTGACATTGTTGTTTGTGGCTGCTTGATAGAAATTCAGATTTTTCCTAGCTGTGCTAGGTCGCTGGTAGCAGACAGCCAGGCAGCAGAGCCCAGGAACAGGCAGCTGTCAAACTTTGCTCTTTTCATTATTAAATAGAAACTTTTGGTATTTCAGTGGTTATGCATTGTAAAAAGGTTTATATTAACAAAGTTTTTGTCAATCGGAGGCTGGAGATCCCTTTTAACCCTTTGAGTGCCACCCACCATAGTTTTAATAGTGTTTCAGCTCTCCCTTAATTTTGTGACATTGATAAAATAAACTGTGTGTGCTCCACAAGTGACTCAGATTGCTGGTGGAGCACATGCTTCTTTGGGAGGAAAAAGGGGGGACCACTGGCAGCAACGGACACCAATAGGAGGCCAAAAGCACACATGCACTTACTTCCAGGCTCCTCCTTATTCTATTATTACCTCTCCTAACCATTGAGAAAAAGGTGTTGCTGATCTTGGCAAAAAAAAAAAAAAAAGGAAAATGTAAGTATCTCCAATCCCCTACTTGGACTTAATCCAAATATGTGGTGCCCAGATCCCTGTTTGCCTCAAATTAATTTCAGATTCTCCCACAGTGGCTCTGCGCATATTTCCAATGGCTTTATTCTCTTTTATAAAGTAAAGGTTACCCCCACTGTGGCCCAAAAGAGTCAAGATTGCCTCAGAAGGCCAGATAGCCCCACTGTTGGCCCCAGGCCCTGCACCAGCATATCAGTTTGCTCCACAGAGACCTATTTTAACTTGCGGATCCTATAGCGGCTCTACAGAGCTCACAACACATTGCTAGTACCTTCTCATTTGCTCTATTTTAAGTATTTGATGACTGTACCATTACATCTCGAATATCTCTATATTCAGGAGTCATTGCTCTTTCGTTTTTTGATTTTGCTTTTCAATTATTTTTTAGCTGGAAAACAGCAGAAACTACTACATTTCTTGATGTTTTTCTATAGAGGTATGTATTTTTAGAAAATACTTTGTGTATCAAAATGAAAGAGTTATTTTCACTGAAAACCTATAAAGTGAGAACTTGTGCTGCGATCTTTGCCGACTGTACCCTTTCGAGTATCCTGCCGTATCGGGAGTCATTTTGTTCACTTTGAGAAGTTGCTCTTTTATACTTCGTTTAATTTTTGTGCTTTAAATATTGTTTTGTTTTTCTGTTTGTAAGATTGTGAAATTTAATTTTATTGCAAAATTTCTAGTGGTACTATATTTGTGATGTTCAACTTTATGTTTCAAAGTTACACTGACACTGCCAAAACAAATTTTAGAGAAAAAATACAGCTCTTCTGATCAGTGCTTTTCTGTTACAACCATACAAATAAATAAAAATAATATTATTTACCTTACCAGTCTGAGAAATGTGGTGTGCAGCTATTTGGATTCAAAACGTCTCTCTGCTAAGTCGAGGCACTCTGGAAGTTCTAGTTGTGCATGGTTCTGTAGCATCTTCTAGAACCATTACTCCCGCCACTTTTGAAAACTTGTCATAGAACACTTTGCTAATTTCAACTTGCATGAATTCTTATTCACTTTTCTTTTACTTTTATGGAGATTTTTTTATATTTACCTGATGCAATTGGGTGCTACAGAGATTTCAGCTCGGTGCCATGGATTTTTCATGGTGTTGAGGGTACAGCTAGGGCTTTCACCTATCACATTTGAAGTCAATGACATGTGAAGTCTACATGCTCCAAAACGAATTAGAAACAAACTACCGGTAAGACTGGTAAGAATAAATAAGTTTTCCAATTCATGCCCTTTAAACCAGACACAAATATATCACATATTTATCAAAGCGTGAATTGTCCTTTAGATGAGTGAACATCTTGTCCAGTGCAGGAATTGTTTACAAATTCATTGGCCTTGCAAATTCACTCATTGATAAATAATGCCCGTGAATTACACATGCTTTGGCGTACATTGGTTTTCTGTTCAGGTACATGCTGCGGTTTGCATAGTTTAAGTAGCCATGTACCATTCATCTGACCTGAGGATAGCTTATCAGAATTCAATTACATTTATTCACAAAACTGTATATTGTTATGGCAATGACACAAATTGATGGAAGGTACTTCCAGTGAGTAGTCTGGTGAATAGAATTGGTTGCTTATTACTGTGAATTTGTCACAAATAGGCGTATGCCTGTATGCCTTGAGCAAATTGTCATGAGGCACGATGAATACCTGAAGTGTTGTCACAGCTGTGGTGTAAAGTTTTGTGAAATTACACTGTCACTGTAATGTCACTGAATGCACGTGTATCTGCCACATTGCTGAAGTTAACAATCTTTGACTAATAAGCAATTTTGGAGAAGTGTCATATTGTCACTAATTCATGTATTTATGTGACAATGCTAGTTTTATTTTATTCCAAAATTCTCAGAGAATGCTCTTTTCAGTTGGGGGTGTGCCCTGGGCATAAGATATCTACCAGTTCATACTGTGGGGGGAATTCAGCAAGCTCCGAAGTGAGGTGCGTAGTGTTCGCCTCACTTCGGAACAAGTGACATGCACATGCTGATTTCCTGCACGCAGACATCAGCATGCGCATTAAAGGGATTCCCCTCCCGGCGAGAGCACTCGAGTCTCCTCGCCGGGAGGGGAATCCCTTTAATGTGCATGCTGATGTCTGCGTGCAGGACATCAGCATGCGCATTTCAGTTTTTCGGAAGTGAGGCGAACAATACGCACCTCACTTCGGAGCTTGGTGAATTCCTCCCTGTATGTGGGATTCGTGCAGAAATTGTTGTTATACACATATGGTGCAACATACATAAAATTGCTTATCAATTGTGGTTAAATACAGTCATTTCTAGGTAGGCGAGCTGTAAAAACTGCTGCTTTAGTTTTGAATGCTTTGCATCAGTATACAGGTAAGGGATGTAATGGCAAATAGTTGCTTTGTTGCTGTGGAAACCCATTGTGACAACAAACATCATGTTGCACACATTTTTTTTTCACTGTGGCATGTTTCCTTATGAAGCCCCAAAAGGATCTAATAGGATTAAATACAACTGGACAAATTCCATCAATTAACTCTGCAACTACTGATAAATGTGATAAAAGCATGACATGCAGGTTTCAATTTCAAAATAATCTAAACAGTGATATGAAGATGTTGGCAGCTGTCAGAATACCTGTCCTTTATGATATGTATTAGCTGAGTGGTTGAAAACATTTACAAAAAATATAAGCTAAAAATAATAAACAATGAAAATACTGACGTAACACAAACTGTGTACTTCAGTGATGCCCAACCTATGGCCTGCGACGCTATCCGGCCAGCGCCCCGAATTCTGAAATCCGAAATGTTGCGTATAAGTGTGAATTCGCCAGCTAAAGACAGTCGCAATAGACTGTTACTGTCACAGTCGCGACTTTACTATGGAAAATTGTCACAGCTGTTACGATTTTAAAAGTCGTGACTTTGAACCGGCCCGTGACACGCGTGTCGCAATTTTATATGGCTCTCAGGCCAAAAAAGGTTGGGTATCACTGGTCTAATAAATTTTTCCTGTACTTAAGCTTAATTAATAATGACAAGATCAGTAAGGCTGGGTTCACATGAACATATGAGCGCAATACATCATACGCTTGTGTGAAAAAAAAATACGGCTGAGTGAAAAAAAACAAACACCGTATGAAATAATTATTTCACCTGCAATATAATAAATTCCAACAAAATATTGAATCAGGGTTAGAACATCACAAGTTGCTATAGTTTAGCCAAGCTATAAACTTATTTACTCTTTTGGCTTGTTTACTGTTGTCAAAGGCTGGGTGGAATTCATAGGTTTTAAGCTACACAGAAGGGTTTATTTCAGGTATGCCTAAAGCTGAACCTGAAGCTAATTCAATTTCATTATGTACACTTGAGAAAAATAAATGGCTTCAGTATGGATAAATTGGGGTCTTTTCACTCATCTGTGTTTATTTTTAACTAGAGTCATTTGCTGCTACAAGACAGCAGTAGAGAATATTCATAAACACATTCACAACAAATCAGATTAGCAAATGTACTGAAGGCAATTTTACATATTTATGTTATGGATTGTTCTTCAAGGCTTTCACATAAGAATATCTAACCAATTTACAATGGATTAGATGTTTAAAAGCAAATCCCTGGTGGTGTTTAATGTTGTATTAGTTTATCAAATGTAGCATTGTCTCATACAGTTTGTGAGCTGGTTTGTCAATCCCAGTATCTAATCTTAAAGAATCAGAATTCGTTTCAGCATAATAGCACAAAATCATATGGCACAAATAAAAGGATACTGATCTAAAATAGATTTTATATCTATTTAAAACAATGTATAATGGTGTGTGAAGGAAAGGTGTCTGGGTGAAAAAAAATAATTGATAATCATTATTTCCTGTTAATTATAGGACATACTCTACTTCCTTCCTGTCAGAGAAGTACTTCTATTGTTTGTGGGTTGGATTATATAACTGTTATGACTGAATCATAGATAGCTGATAAGACTAAATCAAAGCATCAGTCCCTCAAGATCTGTATGTTTGGAAAATTTGGTTTAATCTCTCCTAATTTATTGCCATGTAGGATGGCCTTTTGGCCTCTATGCTGGTTAAAGTGAGATTGGATTGGGTGATGCATCAGCCGTGCAGTTAGGTTATATCATGCTACAAAGGCTTGTAATGAAAGATCTGTCAAGAATCCAGAGCACACATAAGAGGTAACAAACCCTCATAAAAACACTGTGACTATATACTAAGGAGCAAAGCCTTATGTGGGAGAGAGAGTGTGTCATAGTGGAGCAATGATTGAAATCCCAGGAATAAAATTAAGATAAGGGAAAGGGTGAAACCGAGGTTTCTCACTGGCAGGACCATTGTCTGCATGTGTGCACATTCACATATTGCACATAGATAAAGTTATCTACTCCCTTTCAAATTATAGCTCAATGTAGGGATGGAGCATACGGTGTAATTGAGGTTTTTAAGATATATTTATAAACAAGAAACTAGGAGTACATCCTTTGGAAAGGTTGGGAAAGGTGAAATTTATCCCTAGGGATAGCTGGCAATGACAGACACACTAGCATTTTCTTTTTAATTTAATTAAAAAATTCAATATTAACTGCAAGAGGACATTTAATAAAAAAATTCACAGATCATTGTTACATACATATACAATATACAGTGTATATATATATATATATATATATATATATATATATATATATATATATATATATATATATATATATATATATATATATATATATATATATATATATATATATATAAAACTATATATATATATATATATATATATAAAATATGCGCCAGAGTAAGCGCACTCCATGAGACTTCAACTGAAAAAATCAGTTATGTATTCATAATTGTAACTGCATATACTGTATATATATATACTGTATATATATTAATATACCGTAACCTGTGCTGCACCAAGAGATTAAATAGACTACTCGTTTTAGGCAATAAGTAATGGGAAATTTTATTTTGACTTTTGTTTGTGTAGACCCATAACAGTGTCTTTTGTCCAAATGGTTTCAATTATAAAAATAAATGGGGAAATGTTTATTGTATAAATAGATCATTGAGCACTAAAATAGCATGCACTTTGCAGGAATTCAATTTTCAGTTTCTTCCCTTTATTGATTCTTTGCTAACAATTCTTTTCACTTAATTAGACCTCCAGAAGAGGGCAGTGTGCTTACACGATTATGCCTAATACAAAAGATGCATATTAGGAAAAGAAAGACCTTGGTGAATTCTCCAGCCATTTCACTGAAACATGATAATGTTAGTTTACTAGGAGCCTACTTAATATCTCTCAGCTATTATGTCATCTCTATATTTTATCTTGAAGTTTTCAAACTCAGCACTTTTTTGTGCAAGTCCTACAATGCCTTAAAGGTCAGGCGTTGCTAGAGGAATTCACTGTGCTTGTGTTCAACCTTTTAAACAATGAATAAAGGGAGATTAGCATGGAGTGTGAAAGGTAAACATGCATCGTCTGCTTTAGAAGTAAGTACACATAGGGTGTATGGTTCCATGCTGACTGGTAATGGTGCCATTACCTTGTTTCAGATATTTTAAACAGGTTTTTTTTTTTTTTAAATAACATTTTAAGAATTTCAAAGAGGAGAAACATGACACATAAATAGGGGTGAAATCAAGGATAAATTTAGTCCACACACAGAAAGAACTAAAAATCTCATATTGAAGAGAAAGGGATATTATAGTACAGTGATGCCCAACCTACAGCCCACAGGCCAAATTCGGACCGCGAAGCGGGCCAAATTCTGAAGTCCAAATTGTTGCGTGTGGCATGCTATCCTTAATTCGGAGACCCAGAGGGAAAGAAGGCTATCGTATTTCGATAACAAGCCCCAACAGGATCTGATAGGATTAATTACAGCCAGACAAATTCAACCAATTAACTGTGTAACTATAAAATATTGTGACCCTAGTTGCAATGAAACAGACTCTGTGGACTGGGTCAATCAGGAGATGGTCTGCTAGTTTCCAGTGGGAGGTGTGGGGGACTGTTGGAGATAAATAAAGAGTAACCAATACAGTGGCATGATCAGATCTGTGTATCAGTCTCATAGCAGCATCTAAAGTGAGTTAATTGTTATAGACAGCATGTGTGTGACGGGGTCTGAGGTAGGTTAAAGTCCCCCACTATTAATAGTTTTACTTTTTCCAGATTATAAATCTTCTGAAATAATTATGCAAGGTTGGAAAGTTTTATCCGACTATACAATATAACAACACATTATAAACATATGCAATAACAGACTCATTTACTCTTGAAATGTGACATTAAATGGAAACCAACATTCTATTTCTTATTCTGAAAATGTAGATGTGTGTCTTGTTTTTAACGGTTTCCCTTCAGGATTTGTCTCAAGGCCCTTTTAATGTTTAATGGGGGATCAAAATCTCTAACATCCATAGACATGTTTTAGAGATTCCTTTTGTATTCTAGGTGTGTAATCAAGTGGCCTGAATTGTCAACAACTTTATTTACCTCTGTTATCAGAGCTTAAAAAATCCCAGTATAGGGATAAGTGGAATTCTTTTGGTGGAGCTTTCATAGCGGGCAAGGTAAAACTATGCCAAAGTGTGTGAGAACAGAGTGCCATCGTGTTGACAGTAGGTGTATGTTAGGTAGAAGGTTTGGCAGTCACAGAGAAGAAAACTGAAACTCTGGTGGCCTGTTGTTTATGCTGTTTTTGGAGGCATACTCAGTCCCTTGGTATAGAGAGGAGCAGTGTTAAGGTGAGTTACTTTAATGTGCCAGCTAGCATGGAGCTCAGACAGATGGATGTATTTCTGGAGCCAGTCAAGCACCTACCATAACTGATGTATTTAAATTATAAAACTTTAAGTAATAAACTTCCATCATATTAAGGGAGCTATCAAATCATAGTAATAATATTTTAGCATGAATAATTTAATTTCAAAACACCAACATTGCTAAGGGTAAATCTCATAGGTAGGTCTACCTACATAAACCACAGACCTGCCTCATTACTTGACAAATAGGCCCCATAGCATGAAAGAGTAAGTTTTTACATACTCTAGCCATTTAAAGTCCTCATCAGGCTATTACTTCACTGTACAGCAGTACCCCCTGTTCCCCTCCATTGGTGGTCCTGCCAACATAAACCAGGACACAGTTATATCTTTTAATCAAGAGCGGAAACTAATCAGGAAAAGAATTTCTGTTGGGATGAGCTTTATAACCTCAGCAATCGTAAGCCACCAGAGAGCTCCCATAGCTGTATAAGTCACAAGAAATCCTATATAAAGCTAATAGATGACTGGGATAGGGGGACAAAACATACCGGTTGGGGAGGACTGGGAGCTTTTAGTATATTAACATTATAGCTCCACCAATCAGATCCCTTAAATCACAATCTTGAAGGGATCTGATTGGAGGGGCTATAATGTCAATCATCATTTAGTCCCATCTAACTCGACTTGGGAAATTAAAGTCAGGCTGCCAGGGAAAATGACAGAGAGAAATGCTGTACAAAGGTACATTTTTTTAAATACATCTATATTTACAAAAATGTTTATTTCATTAGTAGAACCTAAATTACTATTAGTTTTGAGGTGACAGGTGCACTTCAATGCATTTTCATTGCAGTGTGGGGCTTTTAACTCCTTAATCCCACTACAACCGTCATTCTTTTGGTAAGGACATGGTTGGGAAAGCTATTGCCAATTCTGGTGGAATTTGGGTCCAGAAGCTTTTACTGTGGGAGTTTCCAGCTTCTCCTGTGCCTAAAAGAAGGAAGCAGAATAAAGGCAAGATAACTGAAAATCATATCTAGGAATGTAGAAGCATGAAACCAGAGGAAGGATAAAACTGAAGATGTGGTAGCTTCTTCATTAATGGTAGTGGCAGCCAAAGTCAGTGGTATAGTATTGCCTTAAGCAGGGAATTGTCAACCACAATAAAGGCTTCAATGTAATTAGGTAGCACTGTAATGGACTTCGGTGACTGATGTCACATCCACAAAGGTTAAATAGTGGCAGCAGTTCAACCACTTTGTAAACCAGATGTGTTTCAAGAAGCTTCAATACATTAAAGAGTATACTGGATGAGATTTTTTACCTAAATTAGAAAAAAAAAATACAAAGCTGTGAGGTTGCCCAAACCAGGTTATATAAGGAAACAGAAAACACTCTTAATCAAATCAAACCTTAAACCAGGCAACAAAATAACATGGACATTCCAACACTGCTGAAATATTTACAACTTGCTTGGGATCACCTGTACAGCAATAACAACAGACCATGTGCAAGCTTTCAAGCGCAGGATTTCACACAAAAAAAAAAAATCACAAGCTGCTCAACCAAATGTCTGCCCTGCTCCTGCAAATATATACTTAATAAAATGACATTTTCCCCCATGATTTCTTTTTAAAAACGCTGCTGTGGACCTACCTCACCCTAAGGTTTTTTTACTTGTCTTAATAAAAATCAGCTAATTCTGCATCCAATCCCTGCACTGGATCTTTGAGTCTCAGTTACTCCTACATGCTTTATTCACTTGTGAAACCTTGGAAAACCTAGCTAGGGGTGTGGTGCATAATCCTCAAAAGGTTATTTTCTATTTATTAATGAAGAGATGTGTTTTAGTTTATAAAACTGTTGTACGTGTTTTGTGTAGAGGCTCTGTGGCAGGAAAATGTTCTCCTAATGGTCCTTTTATCTTAATAATATCACAAAGTCAGCAGATCGGTAGATGCTGTAGATGATTAGATACACATATCATCCAGTTTTATGTTATAGGAAAATATCTGTTTACAGCAGAGTTATGATCTACCAGTCTATATTTAGCTGCATATGAGTTAAGTTTCACATACAGTTTGCTCACTAAGTTGTCATACTGTATGTTGAAATGAATTTGTTCTCATGTCATTTTTTTGGCATACAACCAATAACTGATAAAGCAGTTATATTAAATACAGCAAATGGCTCAATCCTTCAAGTTGAAATACTCATGCACCCAATAGTGACACTGTGTGCATCAGGGAAATGGAAAGACTCCAACATCCAGTAAAACCAAGCAAAGAAAATCTCCCGACACTTCAGCTGTTTAAAAGACACATTTATTACTTCATTAAAAGGACTCCATATCCATCATTATAAAAGCATACAACACTTACGCGTTTCACGCCTGAAGTGCTTAGTCATAGTCTGATAAGGCGGCTATATTGGTCATACTCAATGGGATAATCATGCTTTGAAAAGATCTACTGTTTTGCATATTGCTTAGGATACGAAAGATAAGGATGTCTACATTTGAAATAAAATATGGGGTCCATGTGGTTTCCTTGCTACTGTACTAAAACTGCCACCTGACACTTTCTGTGTTCTTTCTCACTTCTTGCTGAGCAGAGCAGCCTCTCGTCGAGCCAGAACCTGGTGAATCTTAGTGCTGTCTGTAACAGAGGATAACATACTATTATCTACCATCTTGGGCCTTCTTGTTTTCTGTATCCTTTGAGATTCTGCCACTTTGGGGGAGAATTGGAATCATTCACAGCAGAACTTTAAAAGTATATCTTTCCATCATTCCAGCAAAAGTTCAAGCGGGGAATTTAGGATAGTCCGAAGTGAGGTGCGGAGTGTTCGCCTCACTTCGGACTGACTGTTATGCGCTCGCTAATGTCCTGCACACGGACATCAGTGAGCGCTTTACAGGAATTCCAGTCTCGGCGAGAGCAAAAGAGTTGCCTCACCGAGACAAAGCACAAAGAGCTGTGTATTCACATCTATTCTCCACTTCTACATGTTTGTTTATTGAGCAAACTCTGCGATATGGCAAATACGCGATCAATTTGGGCAACTACAGACTTACAAACTTACAGAGCTCTTCACATCATTTTGCTTGCACGTGTATAGGTACTTCTACTATTGACTAAAATGTAGAGTGTGTCAAAGGTGCGAATGCGACTAGGTGAATGGCTCTGAATTCACCTGTTTGACTTCATCACTTCAGATGGGCAAATTGGGGGGTTGATGGCTTGGTTCCAGTGTTGTGTCACTATTTATTCAAGAGGGACAATGGTGACTGCGACTAAATGACAAAATGACCTAGGGACAAGGTGACATAGAAATAGAATATTCACAGAATACAGCTAGTGGAATATGATGAGACTGACATCACTGCCCATCACTGGTCAAATTCACGCCACTCCACATGGCTTCTCATCCTACTTGTATCTTTATGACTACGCCACACTACATATCAAACAGCGATTGCTGCTGTCCACCTATTCCATAAGTGTATTCTCAACTTAGTGAATAGTGAGAAGTAAACTGACTATTTTGGCAATGCGACTTGAATTGTAGTGAAGTGAATTCAACAGGTAAATTTGCACTTTAGTCAATGAGGCTCAACGTGTCTCCATTTTAACCCACCAAATCAAGGGAGATGGCTTCATGAATGGATCACTGTGCTTTTACAGCTATTCAGATTGCTACTGTGTTCCTGACCTTCGCTAACTTGAGGTGCTACAACATAATTGAAAAACTCCTGTATTATAATTACTCATAATTTTTCTTATTGTAACATTAAAATATCAATGGTGATAGTTATCTTGTTGTTTTCTTCTGAAGCTGATATCCATTTGCTGGATTTTTGAAAAGTTCTGTAAGAATATAGTAGACTTGTCTGAATTCCAAAGAGGACAGCAGGGGATGCTTTGATAAATACTGCTCTTTTGTTTTGTGTGTCCAGAGGAAGTGTCTAAGGTTAAGAAAACATTCAGGATGTGAAGGATTGTGAAGACAGCTTCTGCTCAGTAGAACTGAGGGATCAAAATCTAAGTTTAACGAAACAGACCAGAGACCACATTAATCCAAAATGATAATACAAATAATTATGATAAAATAAAGATTGTCATACGATTATAATCATTTTAGTATCAGAATAATCAGCTGAAAGTAGTTTATTTTAAGAACTGAACAAAATTGGATTTACATTTAGGACGAATTGTGGTATTTTCTATATAAGACAGTTTGGTTTAAGGGCATATGCTTATTCATCATTGTCTTGATATGAAATTATTACCCTGCTTATGAAATTAGATTATTTCTCCAGCATCTGCACACATCATATCTAAATTATTCTGAATAGTATCTTGAAATAAAAATATATCGCATTATGTGCTCCTATATGACATTTTACCTTAGAGTAAAATAGGAACTATGCAAACAGCTTATGATATAAGTAGCAGGACCAGGGGAGTTATAAAGAAGAATAATGTTATACTTACTTACCACCAACTTTGTAAGTAATGTGGTATGATTCAAATCATGTGCACCTGGGGACATATTTATTCGGTATTTAGAGAGCTGGCATAACTCACACTCTAGGGAACTTGTTGTGCTGAATGATGTCACCAGTGGTCAAATGACAAAATGAAAATGCCAATGCTAAGTGGGAAGAGGTGGCCATTTGTTGACTGGGAACAGAGATTTTTCACACAGTTCAAGATAGAAAAAAAATATTACAAAATATATTATGTTGTTCATTGCTGGATAATTAACATTTTAGCCAAAACCCTGGCTTTGGGTTAGTTTAATCTCTTTGGAATCCGACTGTAGAGGGGGAAGGGTCCAAAATCATATTCAATCATTGAAAGACTAATTTACTTTTGAAATGTGACATGAAATGGTAGCTAACAGGCTATCTCTTATTTTTAAAATGTAGATTTTATAATTGTATTGGGTTTTCTAGAAATAGGTTCCATGTATCCTGTGTTGAAGTGTTTCCCTCCGGTGCTTCCTTCAAGGTCCTTTCCTGTTTAATGGGGGATTAAGACCTGTAACATTAATAGACATTTTTTGGAGACTTCTTTTGTGTTCTAGGTGTGTAATCCAGTGGCCTGAATTTTCAACATCTTTATTTTCCTCTGCTTTTAAAGATTGAAAATTCCAATCTAGGGAACAGTGGAATTCTTCTAGCAGAACTTTCATAGTATGTATGTAGAATTTTATTTATACTGTATTATGGGCAAGGTGATTGGGGTTGAAACTATGCCAAAATGTGTGAGAACAATGGGTTCTTGTGCCATTATGGTGACAGTAGGTAGTCAGAGAAAAGAAGTCTGAAACACTGATAGCCTGTTGGTTATGTCTTGGGATAGTTTTATCTGTTTGGGATTTGACTGTATTGGGGGAGGAGTCCAAAATTGAATCTTGTGGAAGAAGCCCTCTGCTCAATAACTTCACCACTGTAATAAAGACATTGGTTTCACTAACAGAGATGTTAAAGTAGAAGTAAAGCCTTAAAAGGTTTATGCTAGAAACAATTAACCTAATGCAAGGGTCTTAGTGTATTTGCACCAATGTACAGTAGCAGATATATTAGACTAGCTATTAGACACAGGATGGCTACTTAGGCCACACTCATTACTGACTATGACCCTTTGTGCAAATGATGTAGAACACTGAAGTGCTCCTAATTTCATGCAAAGTGAAACCACTAATATCAGGCTCAACATTTTACTTTTTGAAACACTTCTTAGTCTTTTTATCTATCTCTATGTGTACATTCTTGAATTGATCAAGTAGCATTTCATTCTCTCGAATCAAACAGAAAAATATACCTACATTTACGAGTTTTCCTCCCATTTAGTTATACATAGACATCTATAATATTTTACTATTGCAAGGTATTAATGGTGCCCTGAAGTGCACCAGTGAATTCATTTACTGTGAACTCAGTACCATGTATATTTTAAGTTGTTGATGTTAAAGGAATAGAATTGCAAAAACAACCCCCATTTAGCTGCATAGTAATCAGTTCAGCTGCATACCGCACAGCTTCAACTGTCTCAATGAAGAATAAAAAATGATTACAGATTAGCATTCCATGCACTTTTGATAGCACACGATAGATATAAACATGCCTAAAAGCACATAAGTGGGAATTTATCTATGAAATAGTTCAGAAATGATCTGCTCTGGCCAGGTTTGGGAGGGTCTGCTCCAATAAACTCTTAGAGGTAGAGTTTGTTGCAATACATCCTAGACATGTTAGAATAGAAATGTGGGAGGCCAGATACCAGACCTGCAGTCTCACCAACCAGTATCCACTAACCCTGGGTTCTCCTAGACTTTCTGCTGCAGCAGGGATGCAACACCAGCAGAGGCAATGTTGCTAAACATGCTATAGTAAGGGAACAGGGGAGTTGAAACAAAGAGTCAGGGCAATATACTGGCAGTGATGACTAGAAAGATGTGTTACTGCTGGATGATGAGTGTACAGATGTAATAAGTATAATTTTACCTTTCTGGTGGACTGATGTAAACAACAATAATGCACATGAGACTTTAATTGCTCATAAACTTTAAGAATATTGGCAAGAGTATTATAGAAAATGCTTACAACAACAAACACAAACAACTGTATGAAAACAAATACTCAACCCTTCATTACCCTTTAAAGGAAAGAAGGTCATTTCAGTATGGATGAATTTGAAGTGCAGAGGATTTGTAAATGGCCTAGTAACACACACATGTAGGTTTACCATTAGACACATGAACTCATACACATACTGGGTGTGAGGACAGCTGACTATTCATGAGTGGGAATCCATCAAAGGTGTAGCAGTATGTGTTAGAGACAGCTGTCTGTGGGGAACATTATGACTACAGCTGATTATTTAGCCACATTTTTGAAACTATTCTGTTCTAATTTGTATATATAAGATAACAAATAATAACCCTTCCCAACACTGGACAGAGATTATAAAAGTATAATTATGTATAATTCCTTAAAAAAGTTGATACCTTTGCTGGTGTGCAAAACAGAATAAGCATTGCAAACAATTAATTGCATACATTGTTTTACTGGACTTCAATATTTTCAGATGTTACCGTGAAATACTGCGATATAATACACCCTTCACATTATTTTCCTGTATCTACATTGTGCTAACACAATATGCATTTCCTCCCAATGTTTTAACTATTTACCGCAGTGCTTGCCCCATTGAAGCTTACAAATAAGTATCCCTCATAAGTGTAAAAGCTAGGGATTGTCTTTGTTTAGTCAGGAAAGAAACTTGCACACTCCAGGAGATATCTACTAAGACTATTTTAAATTTTGAATTAGTTTTACCCTATTTTTACTGTTCCCTGTACTTAATGATTACCCTGATTTATAAAGGATTGATAACATGTTTTTCCATCAAAAAAATCTTTACCGATAAATGCCGAACAGTGGAAATCGGCAAACTTTGCCGAGTTTCCTTTTAGGTTAGAGAACAATATCAATATCCTTTTTTCAAAGGGAATTTATTTCAACTGTGGCTAAATGACTGGACCAGTTCCACAGAGAATAAAGCTTGAAATAAGGCAAAAAATTTTTAGGCAAGAAAATTGACTTTGTTAAAATGCGGAAAAGGCATTATCAATAAAAATAAACTGTTTATCCAGCATTAACTCGTTGAAAAAAAAAGTTTTCAACTTTAGTAAATTTCTCCCAATATTGAATCTATCATTTCTCTTCCTTTTATGGGGATGTTCATCTTAAAGGTAATTTTTCGCATGTTCTAGATCGTGGTATACAAAGACAGTTTGCCCCTGGCCTTTACCTTTAATGTCTGTTTAGTTATTTTTCTTGTGTTGTACTTTATATTTTTTAGTTGGTGGGGATGCCTAGGGACATCTCTGGGGTGCAAAGCACTTCTCATATCTTGTATCAGCTGCTAGATATAGGGATGGAGTCTGAAGAGGAATGTATCCCCACGTTCTGGGGATCATGTTTGGATTGATGCACATCAGTAAACCCCACCCACACACTCACAAGCACAATACGATTGGTTTTGTCTCCATTTTGATTTCTTCTTAGTCTGCAGCTTCTAAAAGCCCTTAACAAACTGGTTTTGAAATAAATTGCAATATTCAAATTGACTTGCTGCTGACTGGTATCAGATTAGGAGGGTCATGCCAAAAGTTTAAGGCTGGTGGCCTGATTTGTGATTTCAGTCATAAAGAATCATACCTACCCTTATGAAAAGGCAATACCGGGGTCTTTATTTGCATAGATATATGTCTGCATAAGTGGAATAAATGATTTAAGTCACCAGAACATTTTAACATCTTATCTTTACATGGAACTCAACTCTCCCTTTTATGCAATAACATAATAACATAGTTTGTAAGACAACAAAATTCACAAGTCCATCCAGTTTAGCCTATTATCCTGCATGGTTGATCAAGAGAACCAATGAGACAAAAATTATCA
This sequence comes from Pipa parva, assembly GCA_019650415.1. Lineage (NCBI taxonomy): Eukaryota > Metazoa > Chordata > Amphibia > Anura > Pipidae > Pipa > Pipa parva. The sequence goes on from WMED01006796.1 coordinate 17,807, forward strand.
TTTATAGTTCTGAATGGTTTTAAATCAGTGTCAGAATGAGGTTGGTAATCCAACCTGTAGGGCCCCATGTCACATGATGCGGCTGTCGAGGAGGTCTCAGCCCTGTCTGGGTGCAGGGAAATTCCTTGTGTCCTGGTGGGCCAGTCTGATGCTGTTCTAAATCATCTTCAGTGTTAAACTTTACCTTTTTGGAAAACCATCATCTGTCGCCAGACAATAATTGAAGGGCAAAGCAGTATTTTGACTATACTTGTATGCAGGGCCAGCCCTTCTCTTAGGCCACACAGGCAGATGCTAGGGGCGCTGTCTGTCCAGGGGGACGCTCTCGTGCATTTTTTTTAAC